>RJWM01006329.1:0-84992 GCA_004363535.1 Dasyprocta punctata
ATTTTAAAGATAACGATGCACAAATTGCAACCATTGTCAAGCTTCTATCTTCCGGCTTTGTAAACCTGCAATGTTGTGTATTTACGCTAGTTGTTTGCTTGTCTCCTTTGCTTGTTGTTTTTACTATATATGTCGTTTTTTTTGTTGTTGTTGTTGTAGTTTTTGTTTGTTTTGTTTTTCTTCGCTCAAATAAAAAAAATTTCAAAATACAATTGTAGGAGAGTAACAATGGTTAGTACATTGTGTATTGTTATCTTCAAAGTAGTTGCTCATATTAAAAGATACAGGCATGAAAAATCGATAAAAATATATGCACAAACCTTTATTTTCAATGAATTAATAGCAATTAGTAGTATGACTATCTTGAATATTTTGTGTGTATATACGTATATGTTTCCTTTTTCCTTCCCTCTTTTCTCCTTTCCTCCATTCCATTTTCTTTTTATTTTTGAACACGTTCTTCCCATTTCACAGTATTTATTGAACATTTTGGATCTTTTTTATTTTGCAGCTTCTTACACTAAGGAGAAAATACAATGTTTATACAAGTGACTCTGATTTATTTCATTTATGAGCATGATCTCAAGTTGCATCCATTCCCTATAAATGTCTCAAGTTTATTCTTCTTAATAGCTGAGTAGCACTCCATTGTATAAAATACCACTTTTTTTCAAATTTTAAAGAAGATAAAACCAAGCAAAACAAAACAAAATAAAGCCAATAAAAACAAACCAGTGTAAGTGACACAGTACTTCAAAACAATACCAAATCAACAATGGTTACCATAATGCCTCTTGTTGTCTTCAAAATAGCTGCAGATACCTTCAGACATAGAAAACATCAAACAAAACAGGACAGAATAGAACCAATAAAAGCAAAGCAAGGAATGCAATAAAGGACTTCAAAGCAAGACAGTAGTAAATCCAAAATGACTTCTGCCCATGCCATTAAACATAACAAAATCAAACAAAATAAGACAGAATACAACCCAACCCAACAAAACAATGAAAATGATGCAGGGCTTCAAAGCAATATAATATGGATTTAACATTGGTTACCACCTTCAGAAGGCGATCCCAATAGATGCCACACTGTATACCATTATCCTCTGAATAGATGATCAGACCACTGGCCCAAGACATATAAAGTCAGTGAAACATCAAACGCCACAAACATCAGATTGCATTTCACCTTAATAACTATCATTGCAGCCTGTGTTTCTCCAGATCAGCTGGTCACTGATGGGGATGGGGAGGTGTTTCTTCTTGTTTCCCAGTCCGTACACCAGAAAGGGCTTGGGTCTGGCTGTCCCCCTGTGGAAGCAGCCCACGCATGGTGCTGATTCACAAGGAGAACTTGCTTCTTGGTGAATTCTGGCTCTCTTCCAAAATACCACATTTTTGAACCAATTCCTCAGTTGATGGGCATTTGGCTTATTTCCAAAATTCAACTATTAAAACTTTTGCTGCTATAAAAGTGAGTGCACATATACTGCTGTGGTATGTTTTTAATTCTTCAGGGAAAATATCCAGAAGGGGAACAGCTATTTCAAATAGACCTCTTATCCTAGTTTTTTGAGGAATCTCCACATTGATTTACACAGTGGTTGCACCAGTCTACATTCCCACTAACAGTGAAGAAATGTTCTTTTTTCACTGTAGTGCCTCCAGCATATATTCTTGCTTGATTTCTTGATGATAGCAACTTTCACTAGGGTGAGATGAAATCTCGGTGTTGCTTTAATTTTCATGTCTCTAATTACCAATGATGTTGAACATTTTTTCATATATTTATTTTCCATCTGCATCATCTGACAAATGTGTGTTCATCTCAGCTACGCATTTTTGGATTAGATCTTTGAATTTGGAGGGTCTGATTTTTAAAAAATTCTTTATATGTTCTAAATATAAATCCTTTTACTGAGAGACAGTTGCCTATTTTTTTTACTCTGTGGGTTGTCTTTTCACTATGTTAGTGATTTGATGTGTAAAATCTTTTGAATGAGATGAGATTACAATTATTGATTCTTTGAAATGTTTCTCATGTTATTTGGGTTTTGTTCATGAAGTCTCTGCCTACCACTATGTCTTCAAGATTTTTACCTACTATCTCTTCAAGCATTGGCCATTTTTAATTCTTCTTTGAGTAATGTCTATATATTTTGATTATCCATTTTTTGAATTTAAAAAAAATCTGTTGGTGTAACTTTTTGAGTTCTTTATGTATTCCAGATATTAATCCTATAACTTGATATTTTATCTAGTAATTTTTGCTTATTCTATGGGTTGCCTCTTCACTTTTCTTGGTTGTTATATTTTCTGTGCAGAACTATTTCTGAAACATTTCATTTTCTAAAGTCTTCTTTAATCTGTTCTTTTAAAGCAATATCTTTTTCATTATAGAGTTATTTTACTTTCTTAGTTAGGCTAATTCCAAGTATATAATTTTATGAAGTTTTTGAAAATAGAATTGTTTTCCTGATCTCTTTCTCAGTGGTTTCATTCTTGGTATGTTAATAAGAATGCTATTTTTGTGTAATTATTTTCTATTCTGTCATGTTTCTGTACTTGTTTATCATTTTGGGAGTTATCTGGAAGCATTATTTTTGGATTCTCTATGAAGTAGATCATCTCATCTGCAAATAAGTTTATTTTGACTTCTTTTCCTATTCAAATCAGTTTTATTTTTTTCTCTTGAATAATTGCTCTGGCTAAATTTTCAAGTAATAAATATGAATAGTGAGAGGGGGCACAATATTCTTATTACTGATTTTAGTGGAAATGCTTGCACATGTCCTCATTTAGTATGATGTTGGCAGTAGGTTTTTCAAAAATACCTTTCATCATTTTTTATTAATACATGTTTGCAATTCGTGCAGTTTACAATCATCCTGATCATGATTTGTGAACTTTTTGATAATGTACTGCTAACTTGTTGAGGATATTTGCAACCATGTTCATTTAAAAGATTGGCCTATAAGTTCTCTTTTTTAGTCTTTGTCTGGTTTTGGAAACAGGGTGCTCCTGGTACCATAAATAAATTTGAAAGTACTGCATCTGTTTCTATTTCTTTGAAGAGTTTTAGGAATATCAATGGTAACATCATTAAAGGTTCTGCAGAATTCATTCGGTCTTGGGCTTTTTTAGTTGTAAGAATCTTTATTACTGAATCAACTTTATTGCTTGTGCTTGGATTTTTACATATATTTATGCCTTCTTGGGTTGGTTTTGTAGTTTGTATATATCGAGGACTTTGTCCATTTCTTTAAAATTTGCTAATTTGTTGGGATATAACAAGGTAGTTGTTAACTGCCCTGTGGGTTTTAACATTGTCTGTCTGTTGTGATTTCACCTTCATCATTTCTAATTGTATTGATGTGAGTCTTTTCTCTCTTTCCCTTCAATTTGTTGATCTTTTGAAGTTTTTTTAGTCTCAATTTCATTGATTTCTGGTCTCATTTATGATTTTCCTCCTTTTTGGGGGGGTTTGTAACTGGTCTGTTGTTATTTCTCGGATATCCTACGTTTTTCCATAAGGTTATTTACTTGATCTTGCTCTGTATTCTTAAAGTGGATTATTGATAGCTATGAATTTTCCTCTTAGAACTGTTTTCAAAGTCTCCCAGACTTTTCATTGAGTTGCACATTGTTATTAGTTTCCAGAAATGTTAAAATTTCATCTTTGATTTTCTCTGTGGCTCATTTGTTTTGATTATTTAGAAGTATGTTGCTAATTTTCAAGGAACTTTGCCTTTCCCAAAATTTCTTCTGTCATTCATTTCTTCTTTTATTGCACAGTGGTCATATTGTATGCATGGAGTAATTACATTTCTTTTATATTTACTTAAGCATATTTCATGAATTAGTTTGTAATCTGTTTCAGAAAACGTACCATGTTCTGCTGATAAGAATGTATTCTCTGTTGTAGAAGTATAGAATACTCTGTATATATCTTTTACATCCATATATTCCAAGGTCTGGTTCAGCCGTGAATTTTCCTTACTCTTCTTTTTCTGATTAGTTGATCTATTTCTTGCAAAAGTGGGTGTTAAAATTTCCTACTTTGATTATCTTAATGTTTATTTGATTTTCAATTTCATCAGCTTTTGTTTTATGAAGATAGGTGCTCTAGTATTTGATGCATATACGTTTATCAATGTTGTCTCTCCCTGTGGATTATTTCTTTAACAAGTATGTAGTGACCTTCTTTGTATCTTCTAATATATTTTGCCTTGAACTTATTATGTGTGATATTAGAATTGTTTCCCTTGCTTGTTTTTGGGGTCCTTGTACATGAAATGTTGTTTTCTCTTCTTTAAATTGTATTCTGTGAATATCTTTTTGGATTAGATGAGTTTCTTCAATCCAACAGTATTGGACTCTGCTCTTTGATCCCGTCTTGCCGGTCTGTCTTTTTATTGTAGAATTGAGGCCATTTAAAATGAGAGATAACAAGAGATGTGTTGGTCACTTATTATCATTGCCTTCTTTATATGTTGGCATATTGTTTATTTTTAATTTTTCTGATTTGTTTTTGTTGCTGTTTATCCATTGACCTTACTAGCTTTCTCTGTGTTTTGAAGTGTGCCCACTTCATTGTGTCTGTCAAGAATACCATTGAGTACTTTCTCTAGAGTTGGTTTAGCACTCATATATCTTCTGAGCTATTTTTTTTTTGTTCATGGAAATACTTTATCTTTTCATCTGTTTTAAAGGATAGTTTAACTTATGTTGGAAGTTATTTGATCTTAGGGACTGAAATATTTCACTCCAAGATCTTTTGACTTTCGGGGTTTGCACTAAACCTACTGTGATTCTAATTTGTTTAGTTTATATATATTTTTTTCAATTTTCTCTGGTTGCCTTTAAAGTTCTGTGTAGTTTTTTGTTTTCTTTTTGATGTATATCTGCAAATTTAATGAGGGTATGCCTTGCTAAGTTTTTCCCTTCATCATAATTGTTTGGAGTTCTATATGCATAGAATACTTGTATCTTAAAATTTTTTCTTGCATTCTAGAAATTTTCTTCCATAAATTTGTTAGCATGCTGGTCACTTCATCTGTGCAATCCTCTAAATTTTCTCTGTCTCCAATTAAATTTCGATTGAACTTTTGTTGCCATCTAGTAGCAGCTGTGTACTATTTTCTTGTCTTATTTTCTTTTTGTATTGATACCAAAAATGGGGGAAAAAAAGATTGACAGTATAATTGGAAATTAAGGAAAGTCCAGAGACATTTAGAAACAAGTAAACTGCTGATAGAAAGCTTGTGTTTATACCGTCTATACACAATTTTTGGTAAGGTTTAACCTGACATGCCCACAAAAGACACTATTTAAACTAAAGTTGCAATTAACTATTTTTTCTTTCACATGTATACTAGAAGAAAGAACAATGAAAAAAAGAAGAGAAATAACAAAAAGTAATTTTTGAACTTCCATATACATACAAAAAATTAAGGAGTCCTCTCACTTCCATTTATGCTTCGATCAACATTCAAAAAGTATGTTCTTGCCCCTAGATTAACAAATGAAGAAATTTCAACTTGTAGTGATTGCAAAACCATTCTTGTTCTCCCTGTAAGCTGTTCTCTGCTTGGTTTCAGTTGCATTTCTGTACTTCTGTGAGTATACGTAAATGAAATTTTCTTTCTTTCTTTCTTTCTTTCTTTCTTTCTTTCTGTCTGTCTGTCTGTCTGTCTTTCTTCTCTTTTTTCTTTATTCTTTCTTTCTTTCTTCACCTTTTTTTGGTTTTTGTCTCATCCTTGGATACCTGCAATGTGATCGGCATGTGAAAGGTCAAGTATTTGTGACTGGTCAAGTACTTAGTCTTCGCTGAAATTTCAAGAAGTCTTCCCAATCTCTTCTAGCTTTCATCTGTAATAAGTCCTTCAGTTATTTAGGTCTGCTCTTACTCTTCTGCTCTGTGTTAGAATGCTGAGCAAACTTCTCTAGACATGGTGCTTCTATACAGTTCTCTGTCCATGCCAAACCCTTTAACTATACACTTCAAAGAGTTTCTATGCATATTCTGTATGGTGCCTAGGACTCATGGCAACTATCAGCTTTTGGTTTGGGATAAGAACGTTCCCATTCAGGCACTGAATGGTGGAGGGTAGAGTGGGAGGGTTGGTGAACTCAGGCATGGAACTGACTGCTGTACTAAGGGAAATATTGGAGAATTACTTTAGCACTGCTTGAGAGTCTTTATTCCTGGATAACGGCAGACACAATCACTACCATACTGCAACTCACTGAGCCATGACCTTCTGAGTTTCTAAGTCAAAGTTCCTAACATAGAGTGCATCTTTTATTTTCAATTTGTCAAGGACCCATCAGTCCTAATAAAATCACTTCCCTTCAACTGGTTCTTTGACATTCAGTTTTCCTACCCTCTTGATCTACAAATATCTCACTTGCAGGAGTTTCATTACCAGTGAGAAGGGAGTCAGAACAGGACAGGTGGATCGTGGGATTGTTGATAGACTAGGTTCCAACCACAGCAGCCATTCCACTATTACTATACACAGCTCCTCCCTCAGGCATTAGGTGATCTGTTTGTTAGACTAGAGATATAAGCATTGCCTGGGTCAAGAGGCGGACCAACTTCCCTTTTGAAACTCCTCTGATATTATAATCTCTTGTGTTTCTACTTCACATTGATTTCATGGTTTGGGGTCTTTCCTCCCCATTTCCAATACTGATGTCTCTGGGTGCAAGACTTAGAAGCTTTCTGTCCACACCACTGCCTCTAGTCAGCCAGGAGAGAACTTTTATCTTATGAAGAATCTGAACAAAGAAATAGTAAGTGCTTTCAATATAATTCACAAATACCTAATACCAGTCTTCCCACTTTCAACTCATTCAATCAATACTTATCAACTAATTTCTTACTATTATGAATCTAGTGCAGTTCTAGGCCATCTTACATGGGTAAGAAAATATATTCATTACTGCCAAAGAGTTCATGATAAAATAAGTTAAGTCGCATTACACCAATATTTATGTCACAAATTTAAGAGAAATCACAATTTTATAGACAAAGCTCAAATGGTGTGCAGTTTTTGGGAGAGCTCATAAACACTGAGGATACTAGTAAGAGTGACAAAAAACATACTTGGAAATAGCATAAACTCATTATAGAACTAGTAGTAAATAGATGAGAATACACACACACAAATCATTTCTTGCTTATATAATACTAAATTAAAAGAGCTATATAGATCAAATACTAATGGGGTTGGGAAAGTTTAGAGGCTTACATGAGAGGCAATTTTAAATTAAAAACTCAACTGGCATCTGCTTCATCTTTTTATTGTCCTGAAACGACCTTCTTACCTATAGCTAAGAAGCTTAAAACTTTGACAAATATATTTTAAGTTTTAAGAAAATCAGTAGGTATTAAAGGGAAAATAGTGAAGAAAGCTGTATTTTTGCTTAAATTTTTTTTAAATACCCCTTAACTTTGTTTCTAAATTTGTTTTATCTGATATTGGCGAAGTTTTTTGTAAATCTTAACAGATATGAGTTAACTTTAGGTTTATAGCTTCAACTCCAAAAGTAGTATCTCCACAAGATTTTGAACTTGGCTCTTTAATAATAAATAAAGATGACAATAAAAATAAAAAATGAATAATTTCACGTTAAAATTATCACTACATTTTTTGATCCAAGTGGAATTGCTGGAGAAAATATTGTTGATAATTAAATGAAAAGGGGTAAAAAAGAAGAATTCATAAAATCTTAAGATTAAATAATGGCATAAATACTCATGGTTTTTCATCAGACTTTAATTTCAGGTGGGAAGGAGTCTTTATATTAGCCCAATTTTGATGCTTCTGGTGTGCATAGAATCACAAATTCAGAAGAATTTTCCCTTGCAGGACCTCACTTCTCTACTTTATTTCTACCCTAAAGAACATCAGAAGGATCAGATGATTGTGTTTATAATCTTAGCTCTATATCTTAATGTGTGAATTTAGACTAATTAATTTCCCTTCCTGACCCCTATTTTTTTTATTTTAAAAAGCTAATGGTCTTGTTTCCTCACTGACTTGCTGATAGTACTGAATTAGATAGCACGTATGAGCACATTTTGAAAACCCTGAGATTCCATGTAAAATGCTGTTGGCTAGTATCTGAGATATTTAACTGTGTCCCACAGAGTCAAATAGGGTGAACTAGGCAGAATGTGCAGTACATATAAAACGTACCTAATGACACGTACACGTCAATGAATGTGTACATATATGTATGTATATATGTATATATATACATAATTATTCATAAACTGAGTTTCACAATAAGTTTATTTAGCGTATGCAGCCAATTATATGGTTCCTGTTGGAATAGTCTCTCCTGTGAATAACTTGGAGATACCTTAGCTGTTTGGGGCTAAAAAAATTTAGTTTCCTATACAGTACTTTATCACTTGTGGGAACTTGAACACAATAATCATTTCGCATATGGTAATGATAACGCATTAAGTAATAACTGTAAGTCGGAAGTTTCTTTATACTTACCCCTAGAGCTTTCATGTACCTTATCCTTTGTCATCAATTCAGCAATTAATTTTCTTCCCAGAGTGCTAAAGATATAAACACCTAAAGATTCAAGATTCCATTTACCTTGACTTTTAAAACAATTAGTAGATTATATATATATATATATATATATATATATACATATATATATATATATATGTATATACATATATGGTTGTGTGACTTGAAGGTAGGTGAGTTCAGTTATTTACTGTCACAAAAAATCCACTCAGTTACAATAGAAGTTTAAAAGTGAGAATACATCTAATTCCTCCAAATAAAATGTATGTTTTTACCATGTGTATCAACATTATATCATTATCAATTTTAGGGATATAACTAATGTAGAAGAATTCTGTGTTTCAGTAGAAAATCAGGCAGCTGTTTAAACCCAGGAACCTTAACTCAGTACCACTCACATGCCACAATTTGCTCTACTGTGCATTCATATTTAATGGTTCTGAATTGATTGTATTCATCATACCAGAGCAACCAATATATACAATATATACTAATCAGTCTCCAAAATAAATTGAGACTGACTACTCAACATCTACATTCAGGATGTAGAATTGAAATGACATCCAACTTGATGAGAAGTATCTGCTTTTGAACATCTAGTTTAAATTCTATTTAGTCAAATTATAACACATGCAATTAAAAGACATGGGTCATGGTGGCGCATGCCTTTAATCCCTGCACTCAGGAGGCTGAGGTAGGCGGAGCGTTGTGAGTTTGAGGCCGGCTTGTGCTACAACGCGAGCGCAAGGCTGGCCTGAGCAACATAGTGTGACCCTGCCTCAAAAAACTAGGGCTGGGAGTTTGGCTCATGGTTTAAGCGCCTGTCTGTCAGGCACGAGGTTGTGAGTTTGATCCCCGGTGCCATGAAAAAAAAAAAAAGACATGGGAATTAAGCTGGATGCAGTGTCACACGAGTGTAGTTACTAGGAAGCCTAAGGTGGGATAGTCTTGAGCTAACAACTTTGAGAAGAGCCTAGGTGGTATACTGAGAGCCCTATCTCAAAAACAAGATGAGAAATTTCATTTGACCCAGTTTTCTCCTTCTAAGTATCTTCCCAAAAGAGTTAAAGACATCATACCACAGTGATATATGCATGCTAATGTTTATAGCACCACAATTTATAATAACTAGATCTTGTAGACAACCTATATGCCTATCGATAGAGGAATGGATTTTAAAAACGTGGTATTTATACATAGTTGAATAATATTCTGCCATAAAACGGAGAAACTTCAGTCATTTGTTGAAAAATGGATGTACCTTGAAACCATAATTTCAAGTGAAATAACTCAGACACACATCACACATCCTTAAACATCACATAGTTTCTCTTATATAAAAATATACATATATACACATATATGATAATAGGAATAAAGAAGGAAACAAAGCTATTGCAATATAGTGTGGATAGTCTACTCTAAAAGTGTACCCTGACAGTAAAATTTTCTTACATATTTTATATGTTTTTGGCCAATTGGTCTGGTTTAAAATCTGCATAATTGATAGTTAACTTCATATGATCTTATAAACAAATGAATCTGATACTGAAAAAATAAAAGGGAGGAGGCAGAAGGGAATTGAAATGTGCTATGTACATGTACCAATCCCCTACATTAAGTGAAATCATTATGTACTGCAAGCATGTACTGATGAGAGATTAAATTTAAAAAAAAATAAAGCAAGAAACAAAAAAATATGAGACTAATGCCATGGTGCCTAGTGTTGAGGAGGTATTGCTGCAATTACTGAGAATTATTTGAAAATCAGGTAACCCAGCATGTACTCTATTTTACAATAACAGCAGGAAAAACATCAAAGTCCCAAAAATAGACATTAGCCTACAGCGTACATATACCTTCAGAGCCCTGTTCAGGTCATTAATGGACAAGAATGAAGACTTTCAAAAAACTTCCATTTATGAATTCCAACATACTTGTGCATTTTTTGTGCCTATACTCTTCAGTATTATCCAGTAAAGTAGCAATTATTATTGATTTACTTGCTATTTTCTAATCATTCGAGTAGCACAAAGGGACAGAGGTAAGGTTCCCATGGGAACCATATGCTGTAAATTCTTGCTTTTCATAAAATAGAATACCATCATAATTGCATCATAAGCACTTAGCTATTCATCAGTTTCAGTGTACGTGTATACCACTGTGATATGAAAATGACAAAACTGACTCACCCTCAATTGGACATGAACTCTTATTTTCATTTGAAAAAAAGCAAACAAATAGTTATCTGGATTCACATTCAGGATATTATTTATAATAAAAATGTTTAGTTTAATAAGGAAGTGGATAAAATAATGTGCAGATATTGGCTGAGTCCTCTAAACATTTTACTTACTAACATTTATTTTGATAAACATAAAGTAAAACCTACAAATTAGGATAATCCTAATTCATACTCTGGCACTGAAATAAAATTAAATTAGGCAGCAAATTAAATTAGGCAGGACACTATTAAGTTTGGAAATGTTTAGTTCAAAACAAATAGAAATTGCATTGAAAAACAATGGTATTTAAAACAATTATAAGTGTTGCACAGTTTATCCTAATCTTTGTTATAGTTTTGATCTAGAAACCCCTCCTCTCAAAAGAAAACCTCATGTGTTCAGAGGTATGCCTTTTTGAAAGTAATAGTGTCATCAGGTCTCTAACTTCATTAGTGGATTAATCAATTGATTAACTGGATTAATCATAATTTTATGGTGTTCATTTCAGCAGCACATATACTAATCATAATTTTTCAGCATTATTCAGAAGTGGCAAAAACTTAGAATGTGAGGGTTGGTTGAAAGGAAGAAAGCAGTATATCACAGGAACATGGATTTGTGGATTATACATTGTTCCTCAGTCACTCTCTCTCTCTCTGTCTCTCTGTCTCTGTCTCTGTCTCTGTCTGTCAGTCTCTTCCCCCTACTTCCTCATGAAGTAAACAGCCTTCTTCTTCCACACCACACTGCCATGACTTTCCACACCATTCCAGGCATAGAAGCAATGGAACCAAGAACCAAGGACTAAAATCTCTAAACATTGTAACCAAAGGGAACCTTTCTTTCTTTGAGTTACTTTTCTCAGGTGTTTTGTCACAGTAACAGAAAGTTAATTATCAAAATTGTCATATTTAAACACTCCTCTGTAACATGCATTTGCTAACTTTGAGGAGCTAAAGTGACCAATGGCCCTACATTTTGCCTCTATTACTACATCATCATGTTTGTATCAAGGTCATGGTTTCCATGGGCTGGTCCTAGTCAATGCTTTGGAGTGGTAGGATTACGCATTATTACAAGATGTAGTATGACCCTAGTGCATATGTTCAGCTCTGTGACACCCTCAGACTTGACTATTTTTGAACTGCACTGCACTCTTCCTATTCAGTTTTCTTTCCTTTTCTCTTTTCTTCACAGGTGTCTGAGTTACATCAAGATTTGAAAGCTCTTTTAGACTTACATAATACCATTACCTATAACCTTTAAAGACATTTCTTTCAGTAAATCTGTCTAATTAAATTGTATCTTGAAATATTATCAAAGGAACTCAATAAAAATGGTACCAGCAGAAAACTGATAAACAGGCAGTAATGTGGCTTACTCACCCTACAGTAGCAAAGAAAATGTACTGAGAGCTAATTAAATAACCCCTAGTAGAATGTAGTTCTTCAAACAATAATTTCACTGATGGTGACCATGGGAAATATCCCAATAGAGGAGAATTCTCTTGCAGGAACAGTGACTTGTGTATAAGATGAATGTGGGCAGAATATGACTATAAGAAAAACAAGTAAAATGATATCTTAGCTCTTTTTCTGTTGCTATATCAAAATATATGAGGTTGAATAATTTGTACAAAAAAAGAGCTCTACTTAACACACAATTCTGGAGACTTAATTGTATATTGTCAGTTTATGATTGATTTTAGGGAGAGCCTTCCAGCTACATGACAGCATGACAGATGGCATCTTTACAAGGATGCATGTGAGAATGAGAGATCACGTGGAAAGGCACTAAACCACGTGAATTTATGGTTGAAGCACATATATTTTTTATAAGAACCCTCTCTCAGCTAGTTATTTCTAAGCTGTGTGGATAACCTGAAGATTGTTAATGAAAACGAAAGGTTATTAACAAACAATTGAAGTTAAGGATTAGCCTCACTGAACATTTTTGGTAGATTAATAGAAGTGCGTAAGAAAGAAAACCAAAAGAACCGGCAAGGATGTAGATCCATATATATAAGTTCATAAAATATAAACACTGAAGAAACAGGAGGCTGAAAAGCTTGTCCCAGTAAAATACCATGCTGTTTTTATAAATCTTTGGACACTTTAAAAAAATCTTTGCTTCAATCTAATACCCTTCGTACGTATTCTTTCTTCTTTCATCTTCACTTTTACAAGTATAACTTCAGTAATGTGGTCTATAAGCATGCAATATAGTTGGCATGACTTCTCTGGCTTCCTTAATTTTATCCTTAGGCCTTTCCTATGATAAATTCTTGCATATTTTAATCATTCATTTTAACTTTTCTGAAGGATCTGAGCTAACATAGATGTGACTAATGGCCCAAACCAGAAAGAAAGTAGAGTCAGATGTAAGAACTATTTGGTTGAATTTTTTTAAAACTGGTGAGAAGACAAGCTGGGCGTGGTGGCACACGCCTTTAATCCCAGCACTCAGGAGGCTGAGGTAGGAGGAGCGTTATGAGTTAGAGGATGGTTTGGGCTACAACGCGAGTGCAAGGCTGGCCTGAGCTACATAGTGCAACCCTGCCTCAATAAACCAGGGCTGGGAGTTTGGCTCAGTGGCTTAAGCACCTGCCCTGGCAGGCTCGAGGTTGTGAGTTCTATCCCCGGTGCCGCAAAGCAAACAAATAAACAAAAAAACAAAAAAACTGGTGAGAGGACAACAGATTCAAAAGGATCACTGATTCTCAAGAAGACACAAAAATGCTGAACATCCGAATAACAAGCAATGAAACTGAGACAGTAATAAACAATCTACCAACTAAAAAATGTCCAGGACCTGATGGATTCATTGCTAAATTCCATAGAAATTTAATAATGATGTTATATCTATCACCTATATTCTTCAAGCTCTTTAAATAAATAGAAAGGGGTAGAGTGGCTTAGAATTAACTTATGGAAGCCAACATTACTCTTATTACAAAACCAGATAAAGACCCAACTAAAAAGAGAACTACAGATCTTATTGAACATAGATGCAAAAAATCTTCAATGAGATATGAGTGAATAGAATGAAGCACATTATGAAAATGATTATACAACATGGTCAAGTAGTTTTCATTCTAGAGATGCAAGGATAGCTCAATATATATAAATTAATAAATGTAAGAAATCACATAAATAGAAGCAATTTCAAAAACCAGCTTTTTTATAAAACATACTATTCATAATACTGACCAGAGCAATTAGGGAAGAGAAAGAAAAAAAATGGATACATATAGGAAAGGAAGAACTCAAATTACACTTATTTGCAGATGACATAATACTCTACATATAAGACCTAAAGAATTCCACCAAAAAACCCTTCGAATTAACTACCAACTTCAGCAAAGTAGTAGCATATGAAATCAGCAACTGAAAATCGATAGCACCATGTACACCAATAATGAACTCAATGAGAATGTATTACTGAAAACAATATCATTCATGATAATGTCAAGTAACATGAAACACCTAAGTATTAATTTAGGAAAGGAAGTGAAAGTCTCTACAAAGAAAACTACAGTACTCTGATAAAAGAGAAAATGTTCCCTCAGAAAATGGAAAAATGTTCCCTGCTCCTGGAGAAGAAGAATTAATAAGGTCAAAATGGCCATATTCCCAAAACTATTATACAGATTAAGTACAGTCTTAATAAAAAATATCAACAACATACTTTACTGATCTAGAAAAAAACAACTCTAAAATTTATATGGAGCCAGAAGAGACCCAGAAAGCAAAATAAATCAGGCAATAAGAGCAAAGAGTAGGCATCACAATACCTAACATACAGCTACACTACAAAGTGTTGATGACAAGAAAATGGCATGATACTAGAACAAAAGTAGAGAGGACAGATAAGCATTCTGAAACAGATTCAGTTATTTGATCTTTGAAAAGGTGCCAAAGCATGCATTCAAAGAAAGGTAGCCAAATCAACAAATGGTGCTGAGAAAGCTGGATAACTGCAGAACATTGAAAATGGACCCATTTCTTTCATCATGAAGTAAACTAAAATTAAATTGAATCAAAGATCTAAACATTAAAGTAGAAACATTGAACGTACTGGAAAATAAAAGAGGTAAAGTTCTTTAAATCATTGGTGTGGGTAAGTACTTCTTAAACAGAACAACAATTGCATAAGAAATAACAGCAAGAAGCAACAAATGAGACTACATCATATTAAAAAATCTTCTACACAGCAAAGGAATGAATTATGAAAGAGACCACATCTAGAATGGGAAAAAAATGGGTCCTCAGAGAGACAAATCATATCTAGAGTATACAAATAACTAAAAAAATTAGTTGACTTACATTAAAAGGCCCAATCAAGAAATGGGCCAGTAAAATGAAAAGACACTTCTCTGAGGAAAAAAAAATAGAAAAGCCAATCATTTCTAGCTTTTAGAGAAATGCAAATCAAAATGTTAAGATTGCATCTTATCCCAGAAAGAATAACAATCAACAAGAAGTCAAACAATAACAAATGTTTAGCCGGGCGTGGTGGCGCACGCCTTTAATCCCAGCACTCGGGAGGCTGAGGTAGGCGGAGCGTTGTGGGTTCGAGGCCGGCTTGGGCTACAACGCGAGCACAAGGCCGGCCTGAGCTACATAGTGCGACCCTGCCTCAAAAAAACCCGGGCTGGGAGTTTGGCTCAGTGCCTTAAGCGCCTGCCCTGGCAGGTGCGAGGTTGTGAGTTCAATCTCCGGTGCCGCAAAAAAAAAAAAAAAAACAAAAAAAAACCAAATGTTTGTGTGGCTGAGTGGAAAAATAAATTCTCCTACATTTTTGGTGGAAGTGCATACTAGTACACCATTATGAAAATCATTATGAAGATTACTCAATGACATAAAATTAGAAATTCTATATGATTCAGCTATCCTCCTTATAGATTCTTCCCAAAAGAGCCAAAAACATTATACTACATAGATGCATGCGTAGCAATATTTCTAGCAGCAAAATTCTTAGTTGCTAAATGACGGATGAAGTCTGTGCATTCATTAATGTTGTTATCTCTACATAATGGAATTCTACTCATCTACAAGGACAAATTTGAAGCATTATTAGTAAAATAGACACATCTGGAGAATAGAATGTTGAGTGAAGTAAAACAGACACACAAATTTAAATACAATTTGATATTTATCATTTGAGCAAGGCAAAGTAAAAACAAAAACCACAATAAAGGATGGATAGAAGGAGACAAGGGGATAGATCTCTTGCAAAAGCGAAGGAGTCCTGTAGACCAAGTGCAAGAGGAGACGGAAAATGGAAAGGGAATTAAGTAGATTAAAGATATGAAATGTACACAAACCTAATAATCTCAAAGAATGTAAATGTTATATGTCATAAGCATGAGATAAAATTAATAATAACAAGAATGAAAATGTGGAAAAGGGATTTAGAGGAGGAAGGAGGGAAGCAGGAGGGAAAAGGAAGTGATTTAAGAATCAAGCCATATTATATATTTGTATGCACAGTCCCAAAATGATTGTAAACTGCAGATATTGCAAACAAATGCTAATAAAAATTAGTAAATCACAAAGTAAAAAAGTTTAAAACTCTCAAATAATAAAAAAAAAGCTACATAAAATCAAAGACAAATAAAAAGAAATAAAATCAGCTACAAGAGAAGAAGAACATATTAGTTTCATGGAAGCAAACATTGCTCTTGACAGCGGACTTCTTAACAAACATACTGGTTGTCAGACTGCAAATCTTGCTCCTGAAGCAAAAAGTAATTGAGTACATGCAACATACAGAAGTAGTGAACTTGTGATATGTTCAGCATCACTAATTATCAGGGAAATGCCAGCCAAAAGTGAAATGAGATGAAATGAGATAATACCTCACACCTATAATAAGGGATATTATCTAAAAGACAAAAAACAATAACTGTTGGCAAGGATGTGGAAAATAGGGAATTTTGTGTACTATTGATAAGACAGAAAATAGACTTTTTTTTTCCAGTACCTGGGATCAAACTCACAACCTTGTGCCTGCCTAGCAGGCACTTAAACCACTGAGCCAAACTCCTGGCCCTATTTTTTTTTTTTTTTGAGGCAGGGTTGCACTATGTAGTTCAGGCTGACCTTGCTCAGGTTGTAGCCCAAGGCAGCCTCGAACTCACAGTGCTCCACCTACCTCAGCCATCCAAGTGCTGGGATTAAAGGCATGGGTTACCACACCCAGCTAGAAAATGGAGATTATTTAAAAATTAAATATAGAACCATTATATGTGCCGGTAATCCTACAACTGAGTGTGTGCCCAAAGAAAGTTAAATTAAGCCATAGAAACGATATTTTCACTTCCATATTTATCTCAATGCTATTCGCAACAGCAATAGTATGCAGACTTGTTGAACAGCTGTGGAAGGATAAATGTATTTTTAAAAATGATATAGTTATAGTTATACATTTTAATATTATTTAGACCTAAAAAAGGAGATCCTGCTCTTTGCTGTAACATTCATAATATAGGATACTCTGCTAAATAAAATGAGCATGTCAACAGCAGAAAAAATATCACACAATCTCAGTTGTCTGTGTAATCTAAAATAGGTTGATAGAAACAGGCAGGAGACCGATGGTCTCTAGAGACTATGTGGGGATTGGGGAGCAATTGAGAAATGGTGAGGGATGTTTTAGTTATCTTGGTTTATTGCTCTGGAGACACAGTGCACAACATAATGGCTATAGTTTAAAATAATGTACTGTTCATTTAAAACTTTCATGAAGATTTAATCTAAGGTGTTCTCACCACTAAAAAAGAAAGAAAAAGAAAAACTAGAGTTTCACAGACTAAAAGTAGCAGCATTCATAAGATGGCCAGAAGACACTCATGATCACTGAGCTCTGCCAGTAGATCAAAATGTGGGGTTGAGTCAGCAAAACACAGACAATGGGAAGGAAACATGAAGGAGCAGCCCATCGCATGAATTTCACTATTAGGAGAGGTTAGAAAAAGAATCAAAGTCATTTCTGTAAGCAATGCTTATACCTCAGGTCTGGCAATCATGTAATCTTAGGAAAATTTCAAACCCTCCTGAAGGAAGAAACCAAGTGGAGCAGCTGGTTGTTGTTCTGGAATGATGCCCAAATTAGCAGACACCATGAATTGCGTAATTGTTCTAACTCTCTTCCTAATGGCAGATGGAATCCAGTGAGTAACATATTCACAAGAGAGGATCCCCTCAAATCAGGACACTAGGGATGGCACAAGCTAGGTAATCACCCACAGGGAATGGATGGACTTAGGGATGTGAGTCCTAAGGACAAAGAAGAACAAAGGTTACAGTTTTGGTTAAGTCTCCAGAACCAGACATTGAGGGGATTGTGAAATAAGGAGAATCTTATGGTCTTTCAGAAGCTGCAACTGGTGGAATCTGGGTTTGGAGTAAAGGCATTGAAGCAGTGACTGAGTAGCCACTCACCTATTGCCCTAAAAATAGTACTAAGTTTTTGTGCTTATGTGGGCTCACTCCTGATTCCTGTCCTCCAAAATCCTCTGATAAACTATTTGTGTGAACTCCCTCTGATCATCTCCAAACACTTCTGAATTCTAATCAGAAGGGCTCTCTTCTGCTAAGGTTCAGATGCCACTGAATTTGTCAGGTGAAAAAAGATTCCTTTTGTGACACAGACAGCAAGATTGAAGCAGGGTAGAAATCAAGAGAGGCGTGAGATGCGCAGAAGGTTAAGCACATAGTGCTTACCCGCAGTGGTGTAAAGAGAAGACATGAGCAGCCACAGGTTTTACCATGGAGGGAAATGAACAGACGGGCAAAGGCCCTCCGGCGAACATATGAAGACTGTGACAGCATGAAACCACCTCTAGATTGTGCCTTCCCTTCTTGATAAAATTAAAGATTTCTAGTCACAAATCAAATTTTAAAAAAAAACTGGATAGTCAAACCACAGGAGTATAAATGAAATCTAACAGAGCTCTCCCAACAGACAGAATAAGAAACATTCTCAGCAGTTCATGTGCACTGCCTAGCCTATTTGCTTTGTGGTAGGTAAGAGAAGTCATCGCAGGGAAACCAGCTCAAGCAACGTTTAACACCCACTCATCACCATCAAAACAGGGGGGAATGAAGCTCACACAATTCTACCTCCCACAAGTGTTACAAGACAAGTTCTCTCTACTTTTGAAATAATGGAGAAAATCACATTTTTCAAATTCTCGTTTCAGTACAAATAGGATTGAAAGGAAAGGACACTTTGCAGATGTGCATGGGGGTGGTTGTGGATCTGTGGGTGTGCATGTGTGTGTGTGTGTGTTAGTATGTGTTTTCCCTTCATTTGGTAGTGCTTTTTGAAAGTGTTGGAAGAGGGGCAGTTTTGTACTATAAGCCCTGAGAAAGCTTTGCTATCAGTTTTACTCGTCTACACTAGAATTTCCCATGTCAAGGACAGTTTCATAGAGTTCACTAAATCAGCTATTTAGTTTAGTCATAAATTGATCTTAGTCTCTTGAACCATATATTATGTTTGACTGAAACATCATCTCCCTTACTTTTTATTTACTTCCTGCCTGACACATTCCCAAATTCCCCTTCCCTAAACTTTTTACCATTACACAAATATGCTATGAGCACACTCTATGTTTAAATTCTTCTTTCTTTTACTTGCTTTAATCTAATACAGGGTTTAGTAGGAACTAGAAATCAGCAGTGTGCTGGTAAGAGTGTAGGACTAGTAGCATTGAATTCTGCCATACTAAAGGTTGTTTCATAGGGTTAGCTGAGTAAATTTTCTGATTTGATAATAAAACAGACACAACCTCCTTGGGACTCTGCACCACACTCCACTTAACCATTGTATCACTCCTCTTTACTCATTTTCTCACACCATCTCATGTTCTCCTTCTTCCCTACTTTAGCGTGACAAAATACACTTGAAGCAACATACTTTCAATTTGCTTCTCCTTTTCATTTTCTCATTTTTTATTTATCTTCTTCCTCTCTTAGAATACATACGATACGTGTTTCTATATGTGAATGATGAATAAGAATGAATTTTTTCTTTTGTATCTCTCAATGACATGTCAGGTTGACCATCACCAAAACGTTTGCATGAAGAATACAAATACAAGCTTTCTAACAGAGTATTAACTGTTTTTAAACTTCTTACAACTTCCTTCTATTTATAAATATAATTCATCCCTCTTCTTCTTTTTCTCTGCCTCCACAAATATCCTGCGAACCCCACTTCCTCCATGACAGATAAATAAGTAAAATCATCAAATTTCTGTTTTCATTTAAAAATTGTATTTTTCCCTTCTTCCTGAATTATTTTTTCTTTCTCCTTTCACTTGCTTTCCTTTGTTCTCTACACCCCAGCTGATTTCTCACCACTTCACTTTCATTGTCTTTTTGGGTGATTGAAACAAGTGTAAGATTTTTAAAACGTGCATTAAAAAAAAAGGTTTACATATGGTTAGTTCTATAGATGATGAAATAAGTGATAGTTGTTTTCGCCTTGAAATAAATAATTGTACTTTATCCTAATAGATCAGGTAGGTTGAACAGATTCATGAACAATAAAGCATAACAAAGTCAATGTTGCATCACAGGAAGATATACACTAAAGCAATATTCACCATGACAACAGTTTTTTACCTTAACTGATCTTCAACTCTCAGGAAAAAATGCTAGAAACATGATAAAACAAGATGAGTTATCTCCAAAAACTATAACTTCTTCAAAAGTGTATGTCATGGGCCCAGAATTAGAGGAAGCTTCAGAAAATTAATACCAAACCAGATGCTTTAAATATTAGGAGAGATAAAAAACAAAGATGCAAATGCTTAAGATGCTCAGAGAGATGAAAGGCATGAATAAGCAGATAAAGAATAAAATTAATAGGATGATCAATGATCTTAAAAAAGACACAAATTTTTCTTTGAATTAAAGAAGACAATGAACTTATGAATGATCATATTAGTAAGGAATTAGAGGTTGTAAAGCAAGCATCAAACAGAAATTGTAGAAATGAAATACACAGTTGAAAGCCCACCAGTAGAGAATCAAAAGAAAAAATAATAAAACTTCAGGAAAAGAATGATGCAGTGGATAACTTATTCACTGCTACTATAAGACAACAAGAAATCATAAGCAAGTAATTGAATTATAAGAAAAAATGACTTAAGAATTATAAATGTTAAGGCAGGGCTGGAGAAGGAAATTAAAGTTATAAAATAATAGTTCATGAAATAATTGCAGAAAACACTCCAAATACAGAAATTTAAACTGATATCTAGGTAACTGAGGCATTAAGCAGAGAAATTGACATGATCACAAAGGAACAGCTCCATGACACACCATATTCAAAACCCCAGAAATAGGGAAAGCATACAGAATATATAAATCTATTGGAAGAAAAAACAGTCGAGTAAGTTTTGAAGACAATGCTGTGAATATAATGGCAGATTTATCAACCAAAACCTTAACTATCAAAATTTGAAAGTTTTTCAAGCTTTAAGAAAAAGTAATAAAAAGTTAAGTTTAATATATCCTGAAAAATTTGTGGAGATATATAAAACATCCAAAGCAAAGATAATGTAAAGAAACTAATAACCACCAAATACCATGGCACAATATATGCTAGAGAATTCTAAACAGAGACAGAAAGTCCATCATCAAAGGACACGAAGAAAAGTACACATATAACTGGGAGAGCACTTAAACAAAAGGAATTGGCAAGGAAATGATATGATGAAATAAATCAGTAGATACTTGTCAAAAACAATGCTCAGTGTGAATGGTCTTAATTTCCCAGGAAAAGACTGACAGATTATATCAACAAACAGAACTCAACTACATACTGTCTTCAAAAGAAACAACTCCTTCATAAAGAAACACATGGACTGAAAATGAAAATATAGAAAATGATCCTCCATGTAATGGTAGCCTACGAGCAAGCACATTTAACTGCTTTAACTTCAAAGTGGATTTTATGCAAATTCAAAACAGAAAAGAAAAAGAATATCCTTACAAACTGGTAAAAAGAACAATCTACAAGGAAGGAATAACAACAGTAAATTAATATAGATTATATGTCAGCATACCTTATTTCATAAAACAAAAAATACTCTACATAAAAGGACAGAGAGATACAAATATAATCAAACTGGGGAAATTCCATACAAAACTTTCTTAAATAGACAAGTCAGCCAAACAGTCAGCAAAGAATTTTCACAATTGAATCACACCATCAAGAAATAGACTTAACAGATATTTACAGAGTGTTTCATCTAACAGCAGCAGAATACATACTTTCTCAGCAGCACCAAGGGTGTTCTCCAAAATAAACTATATACAAGACTATAATGAAAGCTAAATAAATGTAAAAGCACTGAAATAATATTTTACATCCCATTAAATCAGAATGGAATGAAAGTAGTAACCAACGGTGAAAGAAAGTTGAAATACTTATTTCCTGACGTCTTTTCTGTGACCGACATATCATTTGTGTATATTATTTAAACTCTATGTGTTTGTATGATTTCAACTTTCTTTCACTGTTGGTTGCTACTTTCATAGAGCTTAAATAATATGCACTTAAATGATATGTGGTCACAGAAAAGATGTCAGGAAATAAATTAAAGTTTCCTAGAACAAAAAAAAGTCAGCTTAAAATACCAAATCCTATGGGACAAAATGAAAGCAATTCTAAAATTGAGGTCCATAGCTCTGAAAGCTTACACTAAACAAAAAGATATCCCACATAGGTAGCCAGATGATTCATCTCTAGGTCCTAGAAAAACAATAGCAATCCAAATGAAAAACTTACATAAGGAAAGAAATTATAAGTAACAGAGTGGAAATCAATGAAATTGAGACCAAGAAAAATGTAAATGATCAATGAATCAAAGAGCTATTTCTTTGAAAGAATGAATAAGAATGATAAGCTCTTAGTAAAACTATCAAAGGAAAAATAGCCACATCAATGCAATTAGTAATAAAAAATTGAAATCAAAATATACAATGCTGCTATCTACGAGACTATATCAATATATAAGAATCAATTACTCAAGAAGGATGTAATTATTACTTATATCTAACATATCCTGTACCAACTACTGTTCACTAGAGGAACAGATTATATATGCGTGTATGTGATCTCTTTCTCTCTATGTATATACTATAAAATATACATAATATATAAATATATATATGGATATAAAAGTAGGCATATAATGGCCACCTTCATAGTCACATGTAAAAAAATGCAAAAGGACAATCTACATACTGGAGATTTAAAGGATTCAGTCAAATCAAAGACCCAGCACTCCCTGTAAAGTTCCATATGAGTCTGTGCTAGGAAGCTGAAGGGTCTCTGCTGAAAGGCTGAAAATATGTGCTGCAAAGCAGGACAATCTGCACTGAAAGGCTGAAGTGCTTGTACTACAAACGTCCAAAAGTGATGATGAAGACTATATTGCTTCCAAAAATTCAGAAATGACACTTCCTTTTTCTTTCCCTCTTTATCCCATCCAGGTTACAAACCTATTATTTGGCGCCACCCACACCCTGTTCATTAAGTACAACATCCAGACAAACACACAATTCTTCTAAACCAATTAGCATTTCTTATTTAAGTTGACACCATGGTTAAATATCACAATCCACCCCTGGTCAACTTGAAAACCCAGATACATTTCCCCACAACATACTTAATTTCCAGATAAAATTGCAAGTTAATATTCACACCTAACATGGTGTAACTATCCTGCATGCAAATAGAAGTTCACTAATTCCCTCCGCAGAATAGAAGGCAAAGATTTTTCCTTGGGGATGCTTACTTCTAACATTTAATAACTCATACATTATAATATAGGTATAACAATATTCAGAAACAAAAATTATGGTACAAAGAAGACATACTAAACAAAGTACGGGAGAGATACTACAATTGTAGCCCTCATTCCTTTAACTATTCACCTGGTTATAGCTCATATTTATAGCCACCTTTTTCTAGTAACCTTTCTGTATTCCCTTGTCCTTCATCAAGCACCTCAGCAATTCTTGGTTCTTTTACTGGCAGTGACTAAACCCTAAACCCTTCACTCCTGAAGGTTGTGGGTCATTTGCCATTCTGCCTGGAGTCTTTTGGGGAGTTTTAGTTTCCCATTGACCTTAAAAACAGGGCATCATTTCTTCATGTAGTTATTTGCCATTTGTTTTGCTTCATTTGAGAAGTGTGTGTTAATCTCAGATGCCCATTTTTGGATTGGGTCTTTGAATTTAGGGGTCCTGATGTTTTTCAATTATATATATGTTCTAGATATAAGTCCTTTGTCTGAGGGACAGCTGGCTAAAACTCTTTCCCATTCTGTGGGTTTTCTTTTCACTCTGTTGGTGATTTCTTTTGAAGTGTAAAAACATTTTTTTCATTTTTGTTATTTTGAAGAGAATAAAACCAAATGAAGTAAAGCAGAATGCAGTCAATCAAAACAAAACAAAGAACATGATACATGACTTCAAAAAAACATAAAAGCACTCTTCCTTTCTTCCCTTACATTGTATGTTGGCTCCTTGCCCTTGGATGGGTGCAACACTCACACCAATTCCAGCACTAGACAACGAAGCAATCAAAAACACTGGATTCAGCTGACTCCATGATTGCATGAGACTTGGAGGGGCAACCAAACACAAACAATAGCAGGCCATTTTCACAGTGTTGGTCCTTCCTGACCGAGAGCTTTCCATTTTCTCGCATCCTCTTCAATCTTCTTTTTTAGAGTACTATAGTTTTCAACGTACAGTCCTTTTACATCCTTTGTTAGGCTGATTCCTAAGTATTTCATTTTTTTGGATGCTATTGTGAAAGGTGTTATTTCCATCATTTCTCTCTCAGTGAGTTTGTTGATTGTGTACAGGAATGCTATTAATTTTTGAGTGTTGATTTTGTATCTAGCTACACTGCTGAATTTGCTTATTAACTCTAGTACTCTTTCAATGGAGTTTTGGTTGGTCTTCAATGTAGAGTATCATGTCATCAGAAAATAATGATAATTTGTTTCATCATTTCCTATCCTTATTAGTTTTATTTCTCATTAATATCTACTTGTTTCAGCAAATGTTCCAAAACTATATTGATTGGGAGTGGTGAAAGTGGACATCTTTGTCTTGTTCCTGATTTTAGAGTGAAAGTCTTCAGGTTTTGTCCATTTAGTAAAATGTTGGCTGTTGGTTTGTCGTAGATGTCTTTTATCAGATTGAGGTATATATCATCTATTCCGAGTTTCTGTAGGGTTTTTAACATGAACAAGTGTTGGATTTAATCAAAAGGTATTTCTGCAGCTATTGAAATGATCATGTGATTTTTCTCTTTGGCTCTGTTGATGTGGTGTATTACATTTATTAATTTGCATATGTTAAACCATCTCTGCATTCCTGGGATAAATTCCACTTGGTCATCATGCATAATCTTCTTGATGATTTACTGCATTCTAGTTGCCAATATTTTATTGAGAATTTTTGCATCAGTATTCATTAGAGAAAATGGCAAATAGCTCTCCTTTTTGTTTGGGTCATTCTCTGGTTTGGGTATCAGAGTAATACATATCTCCAGGAATGAGTTAGGGAGAATTGATTCCCTTTCAATTTTGTTAAAGAATTTGAGGACTATTGGTTTTCAATCTTCTCTAAATGTCTTGTAGATTTCAGCTGTGAATCCATCAGGACCTGGGCATTTTTTTGTTGATAAGTTTTTAATCACATTTTTAATTTCAGTAGCTAATTTAAAATAGTTATATCTTCTTGATTCAGCTTTGGTAATTCATACATTTCTAGGAACCCGTCCATATCCTCTATGTTTTCCACCCTATGTGAGTAAATATTTTCAAAGTAGGTATTCATGATCTTCTGAAATTCAAATGGGATCTACAGTAATTTCATCGTTTTCATACCTTATTGCATGAATTTGAGTTTTTTCTTTCTTTTTCTTGATAAGGTTGTTTAAAGTTATATCAATTTTATTCATTCTGTTAAACAACCAACTCTTTGATTCATTAATTCTTTGCATTGTTTTCTTAGTCTCAACGGAATTAATTTCTGCTCTGATCTTTATAATTTTCTCTCTTCTAAGAGCTTTGCGTTTGACTTTTCTGGAAGCTTGTGATGCAGCATTAGGTTGTTTGTCTTTGCTCTGTCTTCCTGGTATGAAAATTCATTATTGCTATATATTTCCCTCTTAGGTATGCTTTCATCACGTTCCACAGGTTTTGTTATGTTGTATCTGCTTTTTCATTGAATTGTAGGCGTTTTTTTATTTGTTCTTTTTATTTTACAGAGAATAAAGCAAAGCAAAACAAAACAACAAAGCAGATCAGAACAGAACAATGCAAGAAACACAGGACTTCAAAACAAGACAACAAGAAATCAACAGTGGCTACCATAAGGTCTTTTGTTTTTTTCAAAATAGTTGTCCATACTTTCACACACAATGAATTCAAACAAAACAAAATAGTATAAAACCAATTAAAACAAAAGAATGAAAGTATTATGGGCCTTCAAAACCAGACAATATGAAATCAACAATGGCTACCTTAATGTCTCTAGTTTTCTTCAAAATAGCTGCCAATACCATCACTCATAGTGAAATCAAATGATATAAAGCAGACTCAAACCAATCAAAACAAAGAATAAAAACATTATGGGACATCAAAACTAGATGATAGGAAATCAGCAATGGCTACCATAATGTGTCATTTTCTTCAAAATAGCTGTTCATACCATCACACATAATAAAATCAATTCTTGTAAAGTCTTTAGGAGAAATTCTAGGCATGTGTAATTCTATATATGTACATCTATCATTTCTGTTTTAGAGAGCAAAACAAAACACAAGAAAAACAAAAATCAAGAGAAAAATAAATAACAATAACAAAGAACCCAAAACAATAGCAATATAGGCTTTCAAAACAAGGTGGTTGGAACATAATTACGGTTGTTATTTTGCATAGTTTTCTTTGAAATAGTTACTCAGAGTGCCAGATAAAGACACGCAAAATTGATCTAATAATATGAATGCTAACTGTTTTGTTCCAAGAATTAGTAGAATTAGTAGTACTATCCTTTTAGCTATCTTAAGTGTATATATAAAAATTTATATATTTTTTTTTCTTTTCCCTTCCTTCTTTTCTCCTTTTCCCCATATGAGTTATTTTTCCCCTTTGAGCAGTTTGCTACCCTTTCACAATATTTATTGAAAATTTTGTATCATATTTACTATTTCAGTTTCTTACACTAGGAAGAAAAATTTTGTTTACACACGTGAGTTTGATTTATTTTACTTATGAGTACGATCTCAAATGGCACCCAGTTACCCATAAACCCTCAATGTGATCCTTATTTATAGCTGAGTAGTACTCCATTATATAAAAGCACCACATCTTTTTTAGCCATTCCTTGGTTGATAGGCATTTGGGTTGTTTTCAATATTTGGCCATTGCAAATTGTGCTGCTATAAACATGGGTGCATATATATCACTGTGGTATGATGTTTTTAATTATTCTGGGAATATACCCAGAAGTGGAATAGCTAAGTCAAACAGGACTCCCAATCCCACCTTGTTGGGGAACCTCCAGACAGATTTCCTCAGTGGTTGCACCATTCCAATAGTGAAAGAGTAGCAAACTGCTCAAAGGGGAAAAATAACTCATATGGGGAAAAGGAGAAAAGAAGGAAGGGAAAAGAAAAAAATATAAATTTTTATATATACACACTTAAGATAGCTAAAAGGATGGTACTACTAATTCTACTAATTCTTGGAACAAAACAGTTATCATTCAACCAATAGTGAAGAAGAGTTCCTTTTTCCCCACATCCACTTCAGCATTTGTTATTGGTGGTTTTCTTGATCCTGCCCATTTTTTTCTGGAGTGAGATGGTATCTCAGTATTGTTTTAATTTGCATTTCTCTAATGACCAATAATGCTGAACAATTTTTAATGTATTTATTTGCCATTTGTATTTTTTAGCTGAGAAATGTGTATTCATTTCAGATGCCCATTTTTGAATTGCATCTTTGAATTTCTTAATTCTTTATGTGTTCTAAATGGAAATCCTTTTTGTGAGGGACAGTTGACAAAGATTTTCTCCCATTGTGTGGGTTTTCTTTTCACTCTGTTGGAGATTTCTTTTGACATGCAATAACTTTTTAATAAGATGAGTTCCCATTTTTTGATTCTGGGAAGTATTTCCCATGCAGTTTGATTTTTGTTCATAAATTCTCTGCCTACCCCTATATATTCAAGGTTTCCACCTACTTTGTCTTCCCTTAGATTTAGTGTTTCTATTTTAATGTTTAGATCTTTGACCCATTTTGACATTAGTTTAGTGCATGCTGATAGGCATGGTTCTAGTTCTAGTTTTCAACCTATAGAAAGACAGTTTTACCGGCACACTTTTTAAAGAGACTATCTTACTTCCAGTGAAAGTTTTTGACACCTTTGTCAAAGATAATGTAGCTGCGTGTGTTTGTAGTTGTGGTTGTATCTTCTAATCTTTTCCATTGATTTTTAGATCTATTTTTATTCCAGTACTATTCTGATTTTATCACAGTAGCTTTGTAGTATACCTTCCAGTCAGGGATTGTGATACCTCTTGCCTTGCCTTTATTGCCCAGAATTGCCTTTTCTCTTCTAGGTCTCTTCTGGTTCCAGATGAATTTTAGGAATGATTTCTCTAGATCTGTGAGATATACTAATGTTATTTTGATTGAAATTGCATTATATCTGAATAACAATTTTTGGAGAAAGGCTCTTTTCATAATGTTTGCTCTTCCTATCCATGAACAAGGAATGTCTTTCTTTTTTCTGAGAACCTCTTTGATTTCTTTTTTCACAGTACTCTAATATTCACTCTATAGATCTTTTACTACCTTTGTTAGATAGAGTCCTAAGTATTCCATTTTTTGGATGCTATTGTGAAGGGTGTGGCGTCTCTTATTGCTCTGTCAGTAAGTTTCTTGTTTGTGTACAGGAATTTTATTAATTTTTGAATGTTTACTTTGTATCCAGCTACATTACTTAATTTTCTTATTACATCTAGAAGTCTTTCAATGGTGCATTTAGGACTTTCTATGTAGAGAATCATGTCATTTGCAAACAATGATAATTTAACTTGCTCCTTTTCTTATCCTTAGTCTTTTTATTTCTCTCTCTTTTCTAATTGCTCTGACTAGTGTTTTCAGCACTATATTGAATAGGAGTGGTGATAATGGATAGCCTTGTCTGGTTCCTGGATTTGGAGTGAATGCTTTCAGTTATTGACCATTTAATATGATGCTAGCTGTTGGTTTTTCATAGATGGCTTTTATGAGATTGAGGTAAAGACCATTTATTCTGATTTTCTTTAGGCTTCTTATTATGAATGACTGTTGGACTTTATCAAAAGCCTTATCTGCATCTATTGTGATGATCATGTGATTCACATCTTTTGTTCTATTGATATGGTGTATTACTTTTATTGATTTGCATATATTGAACAATCCCTGTATTCCTGGAATGAATCCACTTGGTCATGGTGTGTAATCTTGATGACTTGATGCATTTTGTTTGCCAGTATTTTATTGAGAATTTTTGAGTCTATGTTCATTAGGGTGATTGGCCTGTAGTCTTCTTTTTTGGTTTGGTATTTCTCTGGCTTTGGTATTACAGTAATACTTGCTTCTAGGAATGAGTTAGTGAGAACTGCTGCCCTTTCAATTTCATTGAAGACTTTGAGAAGTGTTGGCATTAATTCTTCCTTGTATTTCCTGTAGAATTCAGTTGTGAATACATCAGAGCCTCGGGTTTTCTTTGTTGGTAAGGTTTGAATTACATTTTCAATTTCATTATCTGAAATTGGGTTATTCGGCAGTTGCACCCCTTGATCCATCTTTGGTAATTCATGTGTTCCAAGGAATCTGTCCAGAACCTGTGAGAGTAAAGGTTTGCAAAATAGGTATTCATGATCTTCTTTATTTGCACAGAATCTGTATTGTTTTCACCTTTTTCATTCCCTATTGCATGATTTTAGTTTTCTCTTTCCGTTTTTTACTAAGCTTGGCTAGGGACTTATCCATTTTATTTATTCTTTCAAAGAATCATGTCTTTGATTTGTTGATTCTTTGTATTGTTTTCTTAGTCTCAATTGCATTAATTTCTGCTCTGACCTTTATAATTTCCACCCTTCTTTTGGCTTGGGTTTTGACTTACTCTTCTCTTTCTAGATGTTTGAGGTGTAGCATCAGGTTGTTTTTTTGTGTTTATTCTGTGTTCCTGATGTGAAAATTCTTCTCAATAGATTTCCCACTAAGGACTGCTTTCATTGAAACCCACAGGTTGCAGCAAGTTGTGTTTGTTTTCGTTTGCTTGCAGATGTTGTTCGATTTCTACTTTAATTTGTTCTGTGATCCTTTGATTGTTCATGAGTGTATTAGTTAATTTCCATGTGTTTATGTAGATTTTCAATTTCTTTAGTCATTAATTTCCAGTTTCATGGCACTATGATCAGATAATATTCATGGGATAATTTAGATTCTTTTGCATTTACTTATGCATGTTCTATGGGCTGGTATACGGTCTATTTTAGGGAATTGCCCATGTGAAGCTGAAAAGAATGTATATTTTGATGTTGTGTGGAACACTCTGTACTTGTCTACTAAGTTCATTTGCTCACAAGTTTGATTCAGTTCTGTTATTTTTTTGTTTATTTTTTGTCTAGTTGATCTGTCTCTTTGTGTCAATGGTGTGTTCAGGTCTCCCTTTATAATTGCATTATTGCTCATTTGATTTTTTATTTCTATTAATATTTGTTTTATATCACTGGAAGTTCCCGTATTTGGTGCATAGATATTTAAGATTGTTATGTTTTCCTCTTGATGTTTTCCCCTAACCAGTATATAGTGACCTTGTTTATCTCTTTTGATCATTCTTCATTTGAAGTTCACATTGTCTGCAAACAGAAAAGCTATCCCTGCTTTTTTGGAAGGGCTCCTGTTGCATGAAGTATTGTCTTCCATCCTCTGGCTTTCATTCTGTGAATTTCCTTTTGGGTTAGATGGGTTTCTTGTATACTGCATGTGGTTGGATGTTGCTTCTTGATCAATTTTGCCAATCTGTTTCTTTTAATTTGTGAATCGAGGCCACTTACACTAATGGTTATAAGTGATCTATATTCACTTATTTTTATCACGTTATCTTTCTGTTGTTGGTTCTTTATTTTTCCCCTCTGTCTAACTGTTTGCCCTGTCTGTTGTTTTTTTTCTGTTGTTGTTCTTGTAGTCATAGTTATTGTTTTGTCTATCTAGAATATCTTTCAGTATTCTTTGTAGGGTTGATTTGGTTGTCATGATATTCTTCAATGTGCTCTTTGTCATGAAACTATCTTAGCTCCATCAATTTTGAAGGATAGTTTTGGGTTGGAAGTCATTTTCTTTTAGGATTTGAAATACTTCACTCCATGCTTTTCTTGACTTCATTGTTTGGGTTGATAAGTCTGCTGTGATTCTGATTGGCTTTCTTTTATATATGATTTGTCTCTTTTCTCTAACAACTTGTAATATTCTGCTCTTATGTTGAATTTCTGGGATGTTGATTAGTATATGCCTGGGTGTAGATTTATTTTGATTATGGCTAATTGGAAATCTATGGGCTTCACTTATCTGTATGACAGTTTACTTTCCCATTTTGGGGAAATTTTTGGCTATTGCTTCTATAAATAATCTTTTTATATCATATGAGTTGTCACTTTTTCATTCGTGCCTATTAATATTATATTGTTTTTCTGTGCATCTTCTTGCAACTGTTGGATTGATATTTCCTGATTCTTTGCTATTTTTCAAAGATATTTCCTTTCCTTTTCACTAGCTACAATCTTCTCTTTGAGGTCTGAAATTCGATGTTCACAATCATTCAGGCCATTTTGCTAGCTTTTGATGGAACTTTTTATTTCCTGGATATCTCTTTGAATCTGTTTCATACATTCTAATTCTTTCTTTTATTGTTCATTCAAGGTTTCTATTGTCTTGCAGTGTTCCTCTATTTTTTTTAACTATGTCTTCTCTAGATGTGTTCAGCATTTCTTTCATTATGTTTATCGTTTCATTTTTTACCTGGGAGATTATTTCTGATCTGAGTTCCTTTACAGTTTCATGGAGCTGTTTCTTTACTTCAGTTGCTATCATTTCTGAAGTTTCAGGTGTATGGCTTACACTTTCTTCTGTGTCCATGTCTCCTAGGCTTGTTTGGGATGGGTTGGAGATTTTAAATTGCATTTTGTTCTTTCTCTTTTTCATTTTTCTATATTTCCCTAGGGCAGCCTAATGCAAAGTCTCAGTTGTTTCCTGGGTTGAAGATGACTGTCTGGACTAGAGAGACTTTCCCCAACTGAGTGGGAGTCTTTATACAGGCCTTAACAAGTTCCCAGCAGCACTCAGCGGCTCCTTTAATGGGGGAAGTACACTGGGCAAACCTTCAGCACACCCCAACATCACACTGAAGCTCCCCAGTTGCTTAAGGTTGTTGATGGGTCCCTAACAGGTTCTAAGCAGCGTACAAAAGCGGAACAGCTTGGTGGAGTATGATGTGCAGGCCTTCAGCTCACACCACATAGTGTACCAGCTTCTTGGGGTCTCTGGGTGGAGCCCACCTTGGACTCGAGTGATGTACCAATGCTTCTTGGCTTTTGGGGTCAATGGGAGGCACTACCTGGTTCTAAGAGACGTACTAAGACTGCATGGCTATGTGGAGTTTGCTGTGCAGTCCTTCAGCTTGTGACATTCAGCATACAGAGGCTCCCTGTTACTTGGGGTCACTGAGTTGAGCCTAAACAGGACCTGAGCGACATACCAAAGAATGCTGGCCATTTCGGGTCCCTGGGCAGGACCCTATCAGATTCCAAGCAATGTACCATGGCTGAAGGGCTAGGTACAGTTCATTGTGCAGGCCTTCAGCTCATGCCACTCAGTGCACAGAGGTTCCCTGTCTATTTGGGGTCACTGGGCAGGGCCCATTGAAGACCTGAGCAAACTACCAAAGTTTCTCAACTGTGCAGGTCACTAGTCAGGGCCCTACCAGGTCCAAGTGATGTTCCAAGGCTGCATAGCTAAGTGAAGGTCACTGTGCAGGCCTACAGCTCACGCCACTCAGCACACAGAGGCTCCCCATCTACCTAGGATCACTCTTTCTTCTTTAATTTTATCTGTAACCTGTTGATTATTCAAGGGGTTGTTATTTAATTTCCACATGTTTAATAAGGTTTTGCAGTTTCTTTTGCCATTAGTTTCTAATTTCAGTTCACTATGGTCAGATAATGTGCATGGGATAATTTCAGTCCCTTTGCATTTACTAAAGCATGTTCTATGGGCTAATAATATATGGCATATTTTAGAGAATGACCAATGTGCAGCTGAGGAGAATGTGTACTGTGATACTGTTGAGTGGAACACTCTGTAAACGTCTACTAAGTGCATTTGTTCACAGGTTTGATTCAGTTCTGTCATTTCTTTGCTGAATTTTTGTATTGTTGATCTTTCTGTTTGTAACAATGGTGTATTAAGGTTCCCTGTTACAATTGTGTTATTGTGTATTTGGTTTTTCATGTTTATTAGTATTTGTCTAGTGCTCCTGTATTTGGTGCATATATATTTATGGTTGTTAACTCTTCCTCTTGAATTTTTCCCCTGACAAGTAGGTTCTGACCTTCTTTATCGCTTTTTTTTTTTTAGGATATATTTATTGAGGGAAAGAAAGCTTCTGTCTGAGGGACAGAAGGGGGCCCGAGCGGGTTGCCCTTCTTTATCGCTTTTGATAATTTTTAGTTTGAAATTGACATTGTCTGCAAAGAGAATAGCTACCCCTGTTTTTTTCTGGGTTCCTGTTGTATAGAATATTTTTTCTATCTTTTGATTTTTAGTCTAGGAGTTCCAGTTTTGAGTCAGTTTCTTTTATATAGCATATTGTTGGTTCCTGTTTTTTGATCCATTCTGTCAAGCTATTTCTTTTAATTGGTTAATTGAGGCCATTTACATTGATGGATATAACTCATAAGTACTGGTTTATCTTTGTCAAGTTATTTCCTTATTGTTTGATTCCTGCTTTTCCCCCTTGTTTAGTTGCTTGCCCTGCCTGTTGGTTTGTTTCTGTCATTGTTCTGGGAATTGTAGTCATTTTTGTCTCTCTCTGGTATATCTTTCAGTACTCTTCTAGGGTTCTGATCTTTTGAGAAATGCAAATTAAAACAACCTTGAGTTTCCATCTCACTCCAGAAAGAATGGCTGCTGTCATAAAATCAACTAATAGCAAATGTTGGAGGATCTGTGGGGAAAAATAACACTTCTCCCCTGTTGGTGGGAGTGTAAAGTGATGCAACCACTGTGAAAATCAGTATGGAGATTCCTAAAAAAACTGGGATTGGAAGTCTCATTCTATACAGCTATTCACCTTCTGAGTATTTGCCCAGGAAAATTGAAAATGTCATGCCACATCGATATGTGTGCACCCATGTTTATAGCAGCACAGTTTGTGATTGTTTAATTAGAAACATCCCAAATGCCTATCAACTGCAGAATGGATAAAAAGGATTTAATATTTTTATACAGTGGAATATTACTGAGCTATAAAAATGTATAATCTTGAGGCTTTTATAGATAAATGGAGGCAATTTGAAACCATACTCATAAGTGAAATAAATGAAACTCACATTTATAAATATTGTATTGTCTTCCTAGTGTAAAGAATAAAAATACAAAGCTGAAAGAGTAATAAGATCCAAAATATACAACAGATACTGTAATAATGAAAGGGAAGGATTGTGCTGAAAAGGGAAGACAAACTGGGATGGGGAAAGGAGAAAAAGAAGAAAGGAAAAGATTATATGTATATATGTATACATGCATAAATGTATGTATGTATATGTATACAAGACAGATAACTATACTACTAATCTCTGTTAGTTCATTTAAAAAGTTTGTGCTATTATTATTTGATTGTTTGATCATTTTTTATGCCTAGATCTCATAACCTGAACAACTACTTCTAAGATAACAATATGCAATACATTAACTAGTGTTAATTTCCTACTATTTTTTTTAAATTCTGTACCATTTCTATCCTTTTTTCCTGTTTTGCTGCAAAAAAAGGGCACTGTAATACCTGGAGGTGCCCTAAGGGATCCCCTGCACTCCACATATAATCTTCCTTTCCACAATTGTGGAGAAATCACTCAATTTCCCCTTGAAGGTCTAGACCAGTCATGTCTATCAACACTGTAAGTCCCTTTCTAGTTTGTTTACTCAGAGTCGTGAGGAGTTGAAAAATGACCAGGGGAAAATCTTACCTTCCAGTTCATAGGAATCATTTTCTGATGCATTCCTTCTCCCCTATAGAGTAAAGACCTCTAAACCAACAGAGCAAAAGGTTGTACAAAATGGAAATAGACAATTTTCTGGTGGATTCCTAAGTTTTAAGGTGCAATGCACCATTTCTATTTCCACCTCTTGATTCCTGGCCCTATGACTCCTGAGACAAAATGCCATACAGTTAATGCTGATTCAACACATATACAGCCTTTTGAAGAACCTTGTCCCACCCCCAAAAGGTATTGCCACCTATCTAATGCTGTAACTGCATCTTCAAAAGACCATGGCAATTTTCTACCAACCCAGCTCCTTCAGGATGATAAGGAATATGATAACACCAGTGAATTCCATGAGCATGAGCCCATTGTCTCACCCTTTGGCTGTGAAATGTATTCCTTGATCAGAAGCAATACTATGTGGAATACCATGATGGTGGGTAAAGCATTCTATAAGTTTATGAATGGTGATTTTCGCAGAAGCATTGTATGCAAGGAAAGCAAGCCCATACCTAGAATAAGTGTCTATGCTATTAAGGGCAAAACACTGCCCTTTCTATGATTTAAGCAATCCAATATAATCAACCTACCACCAGGCCACCAGGTGATCACTCCAGACAATATTGCTATAGCATACACTCAGTGTTAGTCTCTGCTGGTGGCATTTTTTGGGCATTCAACAGTGGATATAGCCAGATAAGCTTTGTGAGTAAGAGTGCATATTGCTGACACTGTATATTACCTCCATTCCTGTCACCATGTCCTCTTTGTTCATGAACCCACTGGGCAACTACAGGGTAGGTAAAGTAAACTTAAACTGTTGACTGCTACTCACAGAACAGGTCATTCCATTTACTTGGTTATTAAAATTCTCCTCTGCTGAGATCAGTCTTTGGTGAAGGGTTACTTGAAATGGAAATACCTTTGCATCTTTTGCCTACATGGAGAGTTCCACAAACATACCTCTTCCCTAGATACTGTATCTTTGTCACCAATTTTTCAGTCATGTTTTTTTATCCAAGACCCTGGTCACCCAGGCACATATTTGACTACAGCCAATTAATCAGCATACAGTTGAAAAGTTGGTCTTTTTTTTCTTCCAGTCAAAATGTATGACCAGGTAAATGGCTTGTAAAATGTTGTAATTATTTTTTTAAAGAAAAGCATTTGAAAACCAATAACTGGGAGGAATATAAAAGAAATAGAAAAAAATCTAGACACATATGACTTTCCAGAATTGAATTAGGAAGATATAAAAACCAGAATATATCACGGACATGCAAAGAAATAGAGGCAATAATAAAAAATTTACCAAACAAGAAAAACCTTGGAATCAATAAATTAGTTCACTGTTGAATTTTATCTGAACTTCAGAGAAGCACTAATGCCAATACTCCTCAAACTTCCATAAAATTTAAAGGGAAGAAATACTTCCAAACCAACTTTCATGCTAGCTTGACCCTGATACTAAAATATCAGAAGGAATCAACACAAACAGAAAGAAAGAAAGAAAGAAAGAAAGAAAGAAAGAAAGAAAGAAAGAAAGAGAAAGAAAGAAAGAAAAGAAAAGAAAGAAAGAAAGAAAGAAAGAAAGAAAGAAAGATAGGTGACCAGTCACAAGTCAATTTCCTTGAGAAAGATAGATGCTAAAATTGTCAAAAAGAGATTTTAAATAAAATGTCACAAATCATTAAAAAAATCATATATCGTGAAAAGTCAGACTCATACCACCCATGAGAGATTGATTTATATGCATAAATCAATAAAGCTAATTCACCATGGAAACAAAAGTAAGAATAAAAGTCACATGATAATCTGAGTAGATGTTGTAAAAGTCTTTGAAGAAATCCAACCAATAATTAAAACATGGTGAAAATAGGTATAGAAAAATCCAACTCTAACTGATAAAAGCCACTTAGGAAAAACATCTTATGAAATGGAGGAAAACAAAAAGTAACCCATATAAAATCAAGACAAGTCAAAAGTGTCCACTCTCATAAATCCTGCTCATGATAGTACTCAAAGCTTTAGCTAGAACCGTCAGACAAGTGAAAAATATAAAAAGAAACAAAAAAGAAGAGGAAAAAATAAAAACTATCTTTATTTGCAGATGTCATGATGTTTTACATAAAAGACACAAAATACTCCACTATGAGATTCTTCAAACTAATTTTTTAAAAACAACTGAGTAGAATAGCAAAAATATCAACACAAAAATATCAATAGCACTCCTATACAACAAAAATCAACACACCAAGTAAGAAATCAGGAAAATATTCTCATTTTCTGTAGTTTCAGGAAGATTTAAATATTTAGCAATTAACTTAACCAAGGAACATTAAGGTCTCTGTAATGAAAACTATGCTACTCTGAAAAAAAGAAAGAAATCATAAAAGATCTCAGAAATAGGAAATACAGCCTCTCTAAATGGCAGAAGCAATATTGTTATAATAGCCATATCATCAAAAATAACATTTAAAATTAATGCAATTCCAATCATAATAGATTTGTACCTCAATTCACAAACTCAATTCTCTCAGAAATTCTGGTTGAAAACCAAACTGGATGAGAACAAAATAAGATTTCCCCATAAGCTCAAAATTGAACCTAACCATTGAATTTGACTTGGTTCTCATCCAAATCAGTTTGCAGTTTGGAAAAATCAAGTTCATGAACTAACGTATTACTATACCAAAAACATTCTCCATTAAACTAGAGTATAAAATTCTAAAATCACTATGAAATTAGGAGAAACCCAGCATCCAATGCAGTCAAGCAAAAAGAGAAAAGCAGAAAGCCTTACAATTTCAGTTTTCAAGTTATACTTCAAAATTGCAATAATAAATATAGCATGATACTGGAACAAAAATAGACACATACACTGATGCAATAGAATGGAAGACACAGAAATATCCCCATGCACCTTTACATATCTGATCTTTGACAAAGTCTATAGGAATAAATCCTGGGAGTGGGACCCTTTAAAAAAAAAAGAGTTCATAAAACTGATTATCCACATTAAAGATGAATCTTGCCCCATATCTCTTGCCCTCTCATAAAATCAAATAGAAACGGATTAAAACCATGATCAAAAAAAAAAACATAAAAAACAGAAACCCTGAATCTGCTGGAAGATAAAGTAGGTAACACTCTTGATGAAACAGTCATAAATAAAGATTTTCATTAAGAATTACAGTTGCACAAGAAATAATGACAAGAATCAACAAATATTACATTTAATTTAAAAACTACTGCACAGCACAATAAACAATCAACAAAATGAAAAAACTTAGCCATCTACTCCTTCTACTGTGTCCTAAATCTAGAACTTATAAAGGACTCAATAAAATGAGATCCCCCAAACGAAAGACCCAATCGATATAGCAATAGAAATGAATAGACACTTCTCAAGTGATGAGCAGATTGCCAATACATACTGAAAAATTGTTCAGCATAATTAGCTATTATAGAAATATAAATCAAAACAACAGTGAGATTCCTTTTTTCTCCAGTTAGAGTGGCTACAACAATAGAAAAAAATTTTGGTGAGGTATGCAGGAAAAAGGAATTCTTCTATATTTATAGGGAAATGCAAACTAGTATAAGCACTATGGAAATTTGTATGTAGATTCCTCAGCTAACTAAGAAACAGATGCTCCATTTGACCTAGATATATCTTTTCTGGCTATCTTTTAAAAAAAGTTAAATTTAGTAAATTATAGTCATACATGCATACCCATATTTGTAGCACAACTTCACAAAAGGTAAATTAAGAAAGGAGCCTATATTATAAACACATGAACATATAAGAAAAATATAATATGTACAAATACTGAGTACTACTCATCCATAAAGAAAGATAAATTTCAACCATTTGCAGGAGAATGGATGTGGGAGGTGATACAAATATTAATTAGTTTTACCATGATGATCATTTCTTTGTATACGTATATACATGTATTGCATTTATGATGTAAGTATATGCACTTTTCCTTAGTCAATCATTCTTCAGTTAACCTGGGGTAAAAATAAACTAAAACAGATAAACTATGCAAAATGCATTTTATTCATCTTAGCTTCATAGCTCCAAAATCAGCACATTATATAGATTTAGCATAGCCAATGTACATGAAATGCTGAGATTTAATTACTTTATAATTTAGTAGTTGTTAAAACAACAAACTTCCAAGAAGAAATAAAAAAAGAAGATTATTGTTACAGAAAAAATTATAAAGGTTGGGAAAGAAAAATGTGTGCATCACAAAGTATGTAAGAATGTTAGCCTTCAAAAGTACATTTGTGTTTTATATTATTTTGGTTTTTTTCTAAATAAGCTGTGAAGAATGAATGCAAGGTGTGGGAAATTTGAAAAATTACAACAAAAGAGTGTGATGAATAATGGCTTTGTAAAAATAAAATTTATCATTTTTTCTCGCATTCCTCACCATCAATGCAATTTATTGAGATATGTCTATAAAACAAAAATAATTTCAGAATTATAATAAGGTGTGATTGTTAATCATGATGCTAACTTGAATAGATTAAGAAATGCCTATTAAATTAGTAGCACATAGTTAAGGGTATGTCTGTGAGTTATTGGGATGTGGGCTACAAATTAAGGAAAGAAGACCCACCCTGGAGGTGTGTGACACCAAATAATACATTTGTAGCCTGAATGGAATAAAAAAGGAAAGAGCAAGAAAACTGACTGTTTTACTCTTCACAGGAGTTCTAGTCTTTGCCATCACCTTTGGACATTAATCTTTTTTTTTTTTTTTTTTTTTTTTTTTTTGCGGTACTGGGGATTGAACTCACAACCTCGCGCCTGCCAGGGTAGGCGCTTAAGCCACTGGGCCAAACTCCCAGCCCTGGTTTTTTGAGGCAGGGTCGCACTGTGTAGCTCAGGCCGGCCTTGCGCTCGCGTTGTAGCCCAGGCCGGCCTCGAACTCACAACGCTCCTCCTACCTCAGCCTCCCGAGTGCTGGGATTAAAGGCGTGTGCCACCACACCCGGCTTGGACATTAATCTTAAGTAGTTTCAGGCTTCCAGTGTGGATAGTCTTCCAATGCAAACTTTTTGACTTTCCAATGTGGATTCACAAAAGACTGCATTGAGCTCCATGTTTTTGACTTTTGAATCACACTTTGAGGTTTCTAATTTGACTTTGCAAGTGACGATTGTAAGCCTACTTTTAAATTCTTTACACACATGCACACACATACACACGCATATATACACATTTATATGTACATATGAATATGAACATACATATATGACACATACAATGACAAATCTGTTCCTTTAATGAGCCTTGGTACATAAGGTGAGTGATTTTTATGTCCAATATTTTCTCTTTTATTTCCTGTTTGACTTTACAAGCCAGTACTCATGTTAGTCCCATCCTCTGTATCATGGATGATTAACACTCCATACAAAATATGATTCTCATGACCGAATATTACACTAAATATATAAGCTGATCGACTGGAGAATAGAGTAACACCAAGGCTTTCTTTAAAATGCAGATCATACATTATTTTTGTCAACACAAGCTTAATTTTGATTTCCTTCATTAAATAACCCCCCAAAAGATGATTTTTTCTTTCATTTATAATGGCTTGATTTGAATTAAAAACCAAACTGGGGAGAAGAAGAAGCTATAATTTATGAACCTCAAATACCACATAGATCTTGCACTAGTCTCTTAAATGTCATCCCTCTAGTGTTCTCCAGTCCGACTAACTAAGACCCTGTTTTTTCCCTAGGGTTGAAATTCTGAATTTAGACTTTGGTTAGAGAAACAACAGGCTAACCTTGATTCACATGCAGATTCTGTTCCAAGGTTAGAGCTCTGTAAGCAGAATGGTAGCATAGCCTCTCTGGAATAACAGACTTATTCATGTTTAATTTAGAACACTAAATATTTCATCCATGTAATGTGTACAGAAGTGCTCATATCAGATTTTGTAGCTTCTTTTTCTTTGCTTGATAATTAAAGGTTGTGAATTTTAAGACCTCCAAGAAACTTTCAGAGGAAATAACATGGGAAATTGCTGCAATGTTGATATCTCCCAAGGGACACCAGAATAGTGGGCAAAACTTTACTATGAAATGTCAAGAGAAAGAGTTCCAATAACAATCTCTCTACTTACCAGTCTAGACAAAAGAATATACTAAGAAATGCTTTTTGGAAAAAAAAATAATAGACTTTTTGAAAAAACGCAGTCTTATGCAAACCAGCTCTCTCTCTCTCTCTCTCTCTCTCTCTCTCTCTCTCTCTCTCACACACACACACACACACAGAGTTCTGTTTTTCTTACTACACATAGCCTCACATAAAGCCATAGTAAAAATGCCTTTATCATAATGTGAACAAGAAATTTCATTTGTGTGTGAACTCTCAAAATACTCCATCCCCAAGAACCTTCTAACACACAAGTGTAAACAACCTAGGATATTTGTGCTCTAACAATAACCATTTAAGGATAGCAGTTTTACTTTTTTTAAAAAGAGTTCTATGATGGATGATTGTACACTGTCACCCATCACTGCTGTTTGCAGTGTTTTAGTGGATTGGTATGGACTTTCTTTCATTTTTCTTCTCTGTCTTTTATGAGCCATCACATAAAGACTGACAAAACAAAATGTTTCAAATGTTTTAAATTAATACTAAGTGAAAAACATGATGGAGCAAATGTGCAAAACCAACACTCACAAAATTCTATTAAAATCCATGCATTTTAACTGAATTTCAACATGGCTGAGTAGAGGAAGAAGCATGTTCGATCTACTCTGAGAAAATCAACAAAAAACCCAGGTAATTGGAGGAAAAGGAGGGACAAACATCCGGATTCCAAAATCAATCTGAAATGAGACTTGGAGATCAAACAAAACATACACATAGGACATTGTAAAGTGATTATCCAGTCCACAAGGCTGCCTGTGTGTCTCCCGCCTGCATGCAGAGGAGAACCACCTTTGTGAAGCTTTCAAAAAACTTATGGATTGAACTAGTGCAGTTAACTCAAAATCACACAGGATAGACTTGAGATCTAAGGCTCTTCACCACTTTTGCTGTCCTCCAAACGGAAAGTTGCAACCTTGCTTATTTTGCCAGCACACACAGGGGCTAATGCTGTTTTGTTTTGTTTTGTTTGTTTTTGCATGTGCCATAGCAGTTAAATGGAACCTCTAGCAAAAACAAGATTAGGTACCACAGCAGCAGTGAAGGTAGTAAGTGGAACAGCATGACCACACCTGCCTCAAAATTGACTGGCATGAGAAAGAGACGCAGATTGTAAATGTGAAATTCAAGCAGTCACGTGCTGGGAACTGAGGACTTCCTTGCCCTGCAACCAGCAACACAATAGTTTTGGGTGCAAAAGAACAAAGAGTGAGGGGGTCAGCATTCCACCCACTCTGCAACCAGGAGTGCAAACAGCCTTGGAAACAGAGGGACAAGGAATGGGAAACCAGCACTCCCTACCACCACCCTGGAACCAGTATATGAAAGAAGCCAGCTATGAAGAAAAAAGAAGGCTTTCATAGGTCCAGGATTGGCAAACTGTACACAGATCTTGGAGCAGTTTCTGGCAGTCTATACCTGAGGAGGCCACAGGGACTGAGAGAGTCAAGCTGAGACAATCAGAGTAAAGAGATATGAATCAGACATCCAGAAAACTGCTGGCTGAAGACTCTGGCCCCAGCCTGACATCTGGAGTCCAAGATCAGACTCACACTCAGCAATGACCCTACTGCATACTTGGTGGGATTACCCAGCACAGATCCTGAGTTTTGAATTAAACACTATCACAGAACTGAAGGGACCAGAATTTTTTTTCTCTTTGTTTTGTTTTTCTTTATCTGTCATGGAGGGGGGTTAGGTTTTGACATTCATAGTTTGTTTTCTTCTCTTCATGCTGTTTCTGTCTTTCCTCAACCATCATTCTAGATTGTTGCATCAGAGATTATTGATATTTACATGCCAGAAACTCTTTAGTGTTCATAGTTTACTTTGATATTCTTTTGATTTCTCCTTCATCTTTTCTCTCCTGTCCTCTTTGGTTTCCCAAAGTTTCACTGATAATCCTTGGTCTTTCAGCCATGCTACTTCTATATTTATGCTCAGTTATTGCTCTACCTTGCCCTCATCCCTCTTAAAGGCACCTCTAACAAACATGGTAAGTCACTCTACCAATGGGAAACTCACAGCAAACAAGTTCCTTCCATACGTTGGATTTTGTTATATAGCTACAGAACTTGCTACTATGGTTAAAGTTATCAATTTAACAGTTACCACAATTTGCTAGTTTCTAGACTGTGCTTGATGATATTGTTTTTGGTAATTGTACTACTTTTGCCAGGATGCAATACCTGTTGTAATAATTTGTTCAGCATTATATGACAGCACAGAAATTGTCTGTGATCATGATCATTACCATAGTCCAGTAACAAAAGAGTGGGTGCCAAATCAAATAGATAGCAACTTCTCATCTCTAATAAGTTGGGGATGTAAGTTCTTGGGACACACACAAAGATCAAAGGCCAGATAAACCTGGAAGACATCTTGAAGGAATAGACATTTCCTAAGGAAGCCTGGACACTAGTGACAAAGCTAGCTAACATAAGAAACTTACAAGAATCAACACAGAAAAAAATTAAAGCTAAAAGATTGAAAATGACAACATACAGAGGCAAAATGCAAGGCAAGTCATCCAGCCTACACAGGACAAATCCAGGGGACAATGAAATAGAGGAAATCAGAAGACACTCATCTGATTTTTTTATTTAAGTGAAAAAAAAGGACACATGTAAGAAAGACAAAAAGCAAAAGAGACAAACAAACAACTAGAGTAAATGCACAACAGTAACATTATAGGTTTACAAAACAGGATGATAGAAACTTGACAATGGTTGCAATATTGCATATCGATATCCTCAAAAAGGTTGTTTACATTAACAGATATAGACGTAAAATTGATCCAATCATATGAGTATTAACTGTTCTTTCTCAATAACTAATACATTCAGCAGTATGTCCGTTTTAGTTATCTTACATATACATATATACAGATTTATAAAAAAAGATGTGGTATTTGTATACAATGGACTACTACTCAGCTATCAAGAAAGATTGCATTGAGATTCACCTGAATTTTTTGAAATGACAGCAGCGGCTGTCAAGTGAATAAGCTAAAGAGAAAAATAGAAATCATCTGTCAGTTAAGAAAGAGATGATATCATAATGAAGGACATGCTCAGTCAGTGTCAACTGAATATCAATTGAAGAAACTATGTTGTCCAACATAGGAAACAAAGGAATCATAAAATGAATCCAGACAGATTCAAACAGATATCCAGGAAATTAAAAATTCAACTGAAAGTTTGCCAAAAAATGAACAAAAGTGAAAAATAACAGCAGACCTAGAAGTCAGGAGTGTAGTTAGAGATCATGGAAATAAATATCTCCTAAAAATAGAAAGGGACCATGAAAAATCAACTCAACAGCTGCAAGATGATGCAAAGAAGAACAAAAGACGATTGATTGGAATGAGTACAAATGACATAAAAACATGTTCACAGACATAATGGCAGAAAATATCCCATACATGGAAAATTAATTTGACATAAAATTAAGCAAGGCATATAGAACTCCAGTTAGCCAAGATCAAAATAAATTTACAACAAGGGATAAAATAATCAGAATTCAAGAAATTCAGGACAAGAACAAAATATTAAAATCTGATAAAGAAAAGAAGTGAATCACTATAAAGGAAAGCACTTTAGAATCACAGTAGACTTTTCCACTCAAATGCTTGATTGAAGATTAGCTTTGAAAGAAACATTTCAAGTCCTGAAAGGAAACATTCTCCAACCATAATGATGTATCCTGCAAAACTGTATTTGAGAATCAATGGAGAAACAAGATGACAAAGAACAACTGAACAACCGAACTGAAGAAGTTTTTGAACACCACACCGTCTCTACAAAATGTTCTGGAAGGATATTTCAGAAGGAAATATTGAAGACCACAATTTTGAGAACACCAATAAAAATAAGTCATCAGGCAAGGAAAGCAATTAAACAGAGGAGAAAGACAGGAAACAACAACAGGAAAATAAAATGACATGGATAAGCCAACACATATCAGTAATAACCATCAGTGTAATTGGTATCAATTCAGTAAAAAAAGAAACAGAGAAACAGAATGACAATATTGATCAAGAAACAAGACCCAATGATTTTCTGCATACAAAAAACACATTAGGGCCAGAGATATACCTCAGTGGCACAGTGCCTAGCTGGTAAGCATGAGATCATGAGTTAGATTCCCAGTACAAAAAATATATTAAAATTGAAAAGAAATTCATAGGCTGAAAGTCAAAGGATGTAAAAGAATACTGCATGTCACAGGAACCTATAATAAAGAAGGGTTGGCTATTCTATTTGCAGACAATTTGAACTTCAAGACATATCAAAAGAGGCAAAGAAGATAACTACATATTTTTAAGAGATACTAATAAATATATATGCATCAAACACTGGCACACCCAATTATATAAAATCAATATCATGGATATGGAAAATCAAGTAAGCACTAACACAGTTTTAACAGGGGAACTCAATAGCCAACTGTGGCCAACAGATAGATCAACTAGACAAAAATTCAATAAACAAATATCAGAACTGAACCAAACCTGTGAAAAATTGACTTTGTAGATGTCTACAGAATGTTCCACCTCACAACATCAGAATACACATTCTTTTCAGATGTACATGGGACATACTTCAAAAGAGACCATATGCTAGTTCATAGAAAATGCTTAAATATATGCAAAAGAATTGAAATTATCCTATGCCTATAATCAAATCATAGTGTAGTGAAATTGGAAATAAATGGCAAAGGAAATCATGTTTTACCCAGGGTTTGCAGGGAAAACAATTTAATACAGAACACATAATTTATAGGATTATTTTATAATATTCAGTCAAAGAGACAGATACAAACAGAGTACAGGATATCTATCGACACACTAGAAACAGAAAGAATCCAGATGAGAGACTGAATCCCATGGCAATGTCCTGCATGAGCACAGCTGAAGACCTAGAGCCCATGGCAATGACCTCCACAAGTCCAACTGGAGACCTAGAGCCCATGATAATGTCTAATGCAAGTCTGTGTCAAGAATCTGCACTTGGAAGGCCCAGTGGTCAGTGGTGGAAGCCAGAATGTCTGTACCAGTGGGATGAAGGATCTGTGTCAGCAGACTGAGGAATCTGCACTGGAGCCAGGAAGCAACACTCAAAGTAAGGACCAGATCTCTCTCAAAAAGAAGTACAGCCATCCTCAGCAACAGTGAGGTCCTGATCTCCTCTAATGATGAGAACTTCTGAGTTCATATCAGGAAAACCAGTGCAACAAGCTTTTAGATTCAACAGCACACGGTCTTCCCCTCTGGAACCAGGAAGTGATGCTCAAAGTAAAGGCTATAGCTCCCCCATGAACTGCAGCCAGCCTCAGTAACAATGAGTTCTGAGCTCCTCTAACAATGAGAACAGCTAAGTTCATATCAGGAAAACCAGTATGACACACTTCCCTTGGAGAACCAACAGCAACTACCTCTTCTCTTTCTATCCAGCTCTCTATCTCTCTTATTTTCTATGCTGTTGGCAACAATCAGCACCATGATGATTCAGTTCAACTGGGTCTATAAGTTGATCACCAATTGTCAATCCACCAAAACCCAGAAAATCTACATTAACACATGGAAATTAATACCCTCCTGAACAACCAATGGGTCACACATGAAAATAAGAAGAAATTAAACAGTGCCTGGAATTAAAGGATGATTGCAAAATATAAAATACCAGAACATATAGGACACCAATAAAGCAGTCCTACCAGAAAAATTTATAGAGATCCATTTTCTGACCTTCATTATGGTTTGGGAAGTTTATATTAATCCCATGGGAAGGTTAATGGAATTCTAGTGAGTTAATTCTAATCTACCATCTCCCGTGCAACCCATGGTGAGAGTAAAGACACTAAGACATATTTATAATTATGGATGTCCAAGGGGTCTTAAGTCCAACCCAGATCTGAATGTTTATCAGAACAAAGGCCTTCACCTAAGGCCTAACTCAGATTTTATTAATTCATGAAGAAGGGAATGGATAGAAGATGAGTGACTGGAGAATGGTGGGTATTATGTGAGTACTGCTAGTTGAACTAGCTAGGAGGCCAGAAAACACCTCTGCAGTATGCAGAAAGTAGGATACGTAGAAAGACCAATCTGCGTAACACAATCAAGGTAGCAAGTAATGTTTAGGGGGTAGTGCTTTAGCTCTGATATGTAAACATTTGTGTCCTGGGAAGTCATAGCCTCTTGGCTGGAGGCTTAAACCCAGTTGATAACCTTAGAGTGGTGGCTCTTCCATTCAAATGGGCTCAACCATTTAGGCAGACACTGTGGGGGGAAACAGTGACAGTCATGTAGCTTCAAAATTACCAAACAATAGTTCAGCTAGCCCTATTTACATTGCTTAGAGTCAATCAAAAAGAAAAGGTAATATCTTACTTAGCTCTGTACACATGGGGATAGAGCCAGTGTTAGCCAAAGTAGAAACAATTGCTCTTTATTGAAGGAGAATTGCCCAGGTGGTCTTCTACAGAAATTAATAGTGGTAAACTCTCACATCAGGAAAACAGAACAAGTTCAAATAAACAAATTAATGTTGAGCCTCAGGTCTGGAGTTATAGCTCAGCAGCACAGTGCCGACTTGGTAAGTTCACAGTCATGAGTTTGATTTCTGGTACTGCTATGACTACTACTACTAATAATAATGATAATACCAATAATGTTTCTGCTTTTTCTCTTTAAAATGAATGAATGAATGAGTAAAACCTATAAAGAACTGAAAAAACTCAGGCCACCCAAATTCAAACACCCAATCCAAAAATGGGCTTTAGAGATAAATGCACATTTACAACATGAAGAAATACAAACAACAAATAAATGTATAAAAATGTTCGACAACACTGGTCATTCAAGAGATGCAAATTAAAACAACACTAAGATTTCATCTCACATCAGAAAGAATTAATATCATCAACAAATCAACCAATAGCAAATGCTGGAGGGACTGTGGGGAAAGTGGAATGCTTTTCCACAGTTGATAAGGGTGTAAACTAGTACAACCACTGTGGAAATCAATGTGGAGTTTACTCAAAAACTAGGAATAGAGGTCCCATGACCTGCTATCCCCCTTCTGGGTATTTTGCCAGTAGAATTAAAACATCAAAGCCCACTTGGGTAAATAACTTTAATTTTTAAAAGACCCCCAGTCATGGCACTGTGCAAATACAATTTCAATAAGTAACTACAAACTTTAATTAACTAATCCTTAAACTCCAAACTGGCCTAAGGTACATAAGCATTGTAAGCTAAATGGAAATAACTGTTTTAATTCTAGTAGTCAAGTTAATACGTGAGAGATTCATCGAGTATTGTCTTTTTTTTACATGTTATTAAGTTTTTGTGAAACTTAATCACTTAAAATGTAGAAGGGCTTCCAAATTATGAGCTATTTCCCTAATTGAATCAAGGGAAAATAAATACCAGTAAAAGGTAAACTCTGGGAAATGAAACAGTATGTGTGATTTAATTACAGTTAAATGCAGTTCTCTGTGTGTTTTTTTGATCATATCCTCTCTGTTTCATGTTCATCTGGATTTCTGTCTGCATTTTGGAAGTTCAGAACCAATCCTGAGGACAGTATACATAGAATGGCAAATTTAAATTTTTCAGAGTTCAGAAGATTTTTTTTCTTTAGAATATAATCTATTTTAGTATTTCAATACAACTCTCTGTGATACTTCATTTACGTGTGCCAAGAATTTAGGAAACATTTAATAAATATTTGTAAAACCAAAAAAAAAATCATACCACAACAATATATGCATACCTATATTTATAGCAGCACAATTTGTAATAGCTACATCTTGGAAACAACCCAATTGCCCATCAACCATGGAATGGATAAAAAAGATGTGGTAGTTTTATACAATGGAGTACTACTTAGTTGTACAGAAGGATAAAGTTGAGACTTTTATAGGTAAATGGATGCAACTTGTGACCATTCTCATAAGTGAAATAAATCACAAATCACACTCACCTATGCAAACATCATATTGCTTCCCTGGTTTGAGAAAATGAAAGAGTAAATAAATTCTAAAATGTGCAATAGATATTGTGAAATGGGAAGAAATTGCTCAAAAGAAATGAGAAATGATTTTGTTCTTGAGGCAGAGACCATTGATTTGAAACCATAACAGGATAATAAGGAAAACCTATATCAGAGTGAGTAGCATAAACACAGCATGTTTAGGGTCTTTCTTTATCAATCATTAATTAACAGACAAAGGGTGAGAAGTAAGAATAATTTGACCTTGTCTGGGAAGAAGTCACACAGAGTGAAAAAGGAGATCTTTTATCCATGTAAGGAATGACTCAAAGATGGGGTGGAGAGGAACTAAAGAAGAACAAAGCATATTGAATGAAGTGTGTGAAGCCACAGGATAGGCAAGGGCAAGCCAATTATTTGTCTTCTAGAGTTTGGGTATCTCTGTGGGAAGTAGAAGACATTCTTTGCAATTTATATAAGGAGGGGTCAGGTGATTTATCAGCAGGATACAGCTTTACACTGGAGCAATACACTCAGTGGAGAGGGTGTTGTAGATGGACAGCTGTGCAATAGAGACCAGAAAGGGAGCTGTCCACTTGGCCTATAGTGATCAGGAGTTTAAATCTTTAATTAGGATCAATTTGTTAGCCATGCTATCCTTAGCCAGAAGAAGGCAGGAGAAATTTAGCAGGTAACTTTAAAAAAGAAGCAGGGCTGCAGTCACAGGTCCTCCTGCCTCTTCTCCCCACTCCTCCCGGGAGTGGCAAGTTTTTTAGTGAGGCAAAAAGTCTGAAAGTCTGATCTAGTGCTGCAGAGAACAGATTCCTGGGACACACTATACATTCACTGCCCTCTCCTCTTAGTTCTCCTCTGTACATGGGAAAACTGTATTTCTGTGTTCTCTGCATGAGTAACTCCTCTCCCATCAGACTTAGGCTACAGAAAGTATAAACAGATGAAGGGCGTCTTTGCTAAGTGAGCACAGATCATGAGTTCACCTGCCCAGAGAGCCGGCCAATTCACTGGTGTGCACATTCATGGCCCCTGGCATTCACTTAAGTGGTCCATGAACCCAGAGTGCTCGCCAAGTCTCAGGCAAGCACACTTAGAGCATCTGGCACCAGCTCTGTGTGCCCACATATCAGCTGAGTAATAGGAAGCATGTCCAAACTGCTTAGCACAAGTCCTGCATATCCACTGTACTGCTCGGATACAGGTGCCAGCCCTGAGTACAGACTAAATCAACTCTGTTCCTGCCTTGCACATCAGACATAATTCAAGTCACCAGACACTATGTTCATTTACAAAGAACGTAGAATCTTGAAGCTGGACCAGTATTTCTCATTTTGTCCTAAACAAAACTAAAAACAATCCAAGATATAAATATGAAAACAGAAAGCTTGAACCTATTAGAAGATAAAACAGGTAAAATATTTAAAGTCACAGGTCTAGGCAAGCCCTTTGAAAACAGAACCGTAATTGCATAAGAAATAACAGTAAGAATCAACACATGGAATTATATCAAATTAATAATCTTTGGCACAGCAAAAATATCAAGTAGTACAGTGCTGAGAAAACCTATGGAATGGAAAAAAATTTTTCCAGTTTTCATCAGACTGAAGACTAATATACAGAATATATAAAGCACATAAAAAGCTTAGACCACCTAAAATAAAAGACCCAGTCAAGAAATGGGTAAGCGAAATGAACGAACACTTCTCTAAAGAAGTATAAATGGTCAAAAAAAAGCATAAAATGTGCAACATCTCTTGCCATTAGAAAACTGAAAATTAAAACAAACATAAGATTCTATAATGTACCAGAAATAATGGCAATCATAAGGAATTCAAAGGGTTGAAAATGTTAGCATGTCTGCCATGAAAAGGAACCATCCTACATAGTTAGCAGGAATGTAATCTTACACAACTATTATGGAAATCAGTATGGAATTTGCTCAAAGACATAAAGCTAGTGATTCTGTCTGACCCAGCTATTCCCCTTCTAGATAATTTTCCCAAAAAGCTGAAGACGTATTACCACAAGAATTTATGCAAACAAATGTTTATAGTGGCACAATTCATAATAGCTAAACCCTGAAAGCAGTATGTATGCCTATCAACACACCAATAGGTACATATTTATTGACATGTAATGAAATATTACTCGGCTATATATAAGAACGAATTCAAAATATGTATAGTAAATTGGATAGACCTGGAAAACACATCGTTGAGTGAAATAAATCAGACAAACAAGCTTAACCACTTAACAATGCACCCCTGCGTCACTCTGGCACCATGTTTGTTTATGTAAGGGCTACAAAGAGCATTGCTTGTGCAGGTGTCAGTTTAGCAAGTTGATTCTTATATTGAATAAAGTTGCTTGGTTTATATTTTCTGTTTTATTATCTTATAAAAATTAATCACCAATAGAAAGATAGTCTCTTTAATACAGAATGCTAGAAAAATTGGCTTTCCACATGTGGAAGACTAAAACTAGACCTATGTCTAAAACCACGAACTAAACTAAAGTCAAAATGGATCAGAGTTATGAATATTAAAACAGAAACACTAAATTCACTGGGGGACCAGATAGTTCGAAATCTTGAAGACATAGGGGTAGGCAAGGAGTTCATAAAAAAAATCAAACTACATGGGAAGTACTGCAAAGAATCAACAACTGGGATTTCATCTTATTAAAAAAGTGTTTACACATCAAGAGAAATCACTGACAGAGTGAGAAGAAGACACACAGAGTGGGAAAAAATTTTATCCAACTGTCCCATAGATGAAGGACTTCTATCTAGAACATATAAAGAATTGAAAAAAAATCAGGACCACAAAATTCAAAGATCCAATACAAAAATGGTCATATGAGATGAATACTCACTCTCAGACAAAGAAATACAAAAGGCAAATAAATATATGAAAAAATATTCAACACCACTGGTCATTTAAGAAATGCAATTAAAGCAACACAGATTCCATCTCAGTGCAGAAAAAATGGTTATCATCAAAAAATCAACCAATAATTGCTGGAAGAACTGTGGGGGGAAAAGAAAATCCACTGTTGGTGGGAGCACAGACTGATTCAACCACTGTGAAAATCAGTGTGAAGATTCCTCAGAAAACTAGGATTGGAGGTCCCGTTCAATCCAGCTATTCCCCTTCTGGGTATTTTCCCAGAAGACTTGAAAAAAACATCATGCCACAGCAATATATGCATAGCCATGTTTACAGTAGCACAATATGTAACAGCTAAACCTTGGAAGCAACACAAATGCACATCAACCATGGAATGAATAAAAAAAGATGTATTTTTACACAGTGTAGTACCACTCACCTACAATGAAGGCTAAATTTGAGGTTTTTATAGGTAAATGGATGCAATTTAAGACCATATTCACAAGTGAAATAAATCAGACTCGCATGTGTAAACATCCTGTTGTCTTCCTTGTGTAAAAAACTGAAAGAGTAAATAAGACCCAAACTATACAATAGCTTTTGTGTAAGTGAAAGGCGAAGAAACTGCTCAAAAGGAAAGAACAACTGAGATGGGGCAAAGGAGAAAAAAAAGAGGAAAAAAAATATATATGAGATAGATAAATATACTATTAAACTCTGCTAGTTCATTAAAAAGACTGGTTTGCGCTTTCATTGTTTTATTATTTTTTCATGTGTATATCTTGTAATCTGAGCAAATATTTGGAAGATAGTAATCTTCAATATATTAACCATTGCTAATCTCCTATTATTTTGTTTTGAAATTCTGTACCATCATTTTAATTTGCTTTTGATTTTAAAAGAAAAAAGAAAAATTAACAAAACATATGCATTTTTGGTCATCCTGCATTTAGATCTTTGGACTAGTAAGTCATTAAATACTGCACAGTATCTCTCATTTGAGTAACTCAAATTACAAACAAAGAGAATGGATAGAAGGAAACAAGGGGATAAATCTTTTGCAAGTAGGAAGGGGTCTAGGCAACCAAAGGAAATGGAAAAAGGAAAGGGGAAGGGAAAATAAGAATGATTAAGATATGTGCTACAGGAACCTAATAACCCCAATAAATGTAAACTTTTTATGTCATAAACATGAGCTAAAAATAATAACAACAAAAAGAATGAGGATGGGCAAAGAGGATTTAGATGCAGAGGCAGGGAGATGGGATGGAAGCGAAAGACGATTAAAAAAAAGAAACTGGCTCTACTGTGTATCTACTCCCCAACATGAATAGAAACTTCATGTCATGCAAATTTGTGCTAATAAAATAAAAAGTAAATGACCTTAATATTCTTGTACTTCTTTTTCCTTTAGAGACAAGAGATATGCATAAATTTACCATTTGCCAATATGTCCATTCTCTTCTTGCTCATCTTCCACAAAGAATATAGAAAAAATTTCATCCAAATTAAAAGAAACAATAACATATAAGTTGTATTTATTAAGACTGAATCATGTTAACTACTACCTCACATGATCTCTAAAATAGTGCTGTAAAGCAGGTACTGCTATTATCTATATTTTGCACGTAATGAAATGAATACAAGAAAATATATAAGCATAAGTAATTTACCATATCAGACAGCTCATAAATGTTAGAACCAGAACTTGAACTCAAACTACAACTGCATCATGTTTCTAAGAGAAAAAATGTATAAACCTGTGCAGAATGAGCAAAGCAACTGAATTTAGCATTCCAAGATCATTCTAAAAATGGGTAAATTTGAGATTAATTTTTCATGCAAATTAAATTGACCTATGGGATGCATATTAAGTATAGATTATAAATCTAATTGTATTCTCAGTGTTTATCCAAATCCTGGAGGATAAATGGTACTTGAAAATATTTGCCAAAGTACTTCTTGAGTATATGAATTAATAGATAAGTGTTATACTGATTTTTAAACACTACTATCTGGATTCATACAGGGACAGATTTCCAACTCTTACAATTTTGATCAGATTAATTGGAATAGAATAACAGTGTGAATTAAGAGGAATTTATAGATAATTCATGCAAGGTGTGATCATCTTTACTCAAGATGTCAAAAATATATACTCAAAAGCAACTATTGAACTCTTCCCTTTGAGATGCAGACCCAGAGCTGCTTGATGAGCTTGTGGCCTTCTCCACATTTCATTTCTGTGCTGGACAGCTCATTTGAGCCTTTAGTTTAGAGATGAAATGACCTTCCTAACTTTAAATACTGATTAAGATATTAAAGGAAATCTCTTATTCTCAGTTTAGGTATACATCATTATTTCATAAAGTTGCTTTCTTTTCTTGTTAAAGTGAGGGAGTAAAACAGCATAAACTGAATATTTACTGCAGGGATATTTTTGCCTCATTATTCAAAGATAAAATACGACTAGGAAGATGAGGTCAGCTATTCATTAGTAACATGAAGCAATTTCTTGAAGATCAAAACAAACACATGGTATTCTGAAGTCTTTACTGGGTTTCAGTCACATACCAGGTTGAAACCAAACTGTATATGTAGTACTATCTTTTCATTTTAATCAATCAATAGGGGACAGAGATAATTGAACAAGGTCAAATCAGTCATTTTTCAATTTCATTTAATATGTCACCAAGTTATTGGTATAGATGCAATCTATAAAAATACATTTCTTTGAAACCCAGTTGCCTGCTTCTTTTCAGGAAGTGTTAAGTATTTCCATGCAGGGTAAAAAACTTACTTCATTGCTGCCCCAATCTTCAGAAATAAAAATAGATAAAATCACTTGAATATGAGTTGTTGGGGAAAAGGTTATCTGAAAGCCTCTGTACAGTTAACACAAGAGTTGCATATTTGAATGCCAAATCAGAGCAGAGCAAATCCATTAAACTTGCTACAGATGTGGGAGGATATCATTAAATACAATGGCATACACACATACTAAGCCATTTGAGTCTGATTTTCCTCAATAAAAATATTTTATGTTTAGTTTTCTCTAATGTTATGGTTCTTCATAAAAGAGAAATAATGGAAATAACTTTATTTGGGGTATTTTACTTACCATTAAGTTATGAAACATCAGAGTAGAGTTGCTTTTGTGAAAAGCTACTGAGACTGACCACCTTCTCAACAATGCAATGTCTCCTAAACTTCTAAATGTTAAGAAAGGTATTTCTCCTGCTACTTTGATGAATTTGCTTTTCAGTTCTAAGAGGACTCTTCAGGATTTTCTAGGTATTGTGTCATATAATATCATCTGCAAATAGGGGTAATTTTACTTCTTATTTCTATTATTTTCACATTTTCTCTTGCATGGTGACTCTGACTGACGTTTTGAGTGCCATATTGAATATGAGCAGTGAGAGTGGACATTCTTGTTTCATTCCTGATTTTAGATGAAATGCTGTTGAATTTTTCCCCATTCACCATAAGGTAGGTTATGAATTTATCAGGTATAGCTGTTATTATTTTGAGGTAAGGACAGTCCCCACCTAGTTTATTCAAGGATTTTACCATGAGAGGATATTGAGTTATATTGAAGGGTTTGGGGCATATATTGAGATGATCATGTGATTTTTACAGTTGATTCTATTTGTACACTGTGGCCCCTGGGGTACAAGAGGCGCTATGGTCCGCATTGAGGACGGACACGCGGGTCTGAGGAGCTAGGGCCCCTCCCCTCACCGGGTTTGAGGAGGCCAGCCCTCCCCGCTGATGTCGTCCTCCGTGGGCCAAGCCCTCCCCCAGGAGACTCCCACTTCCCCGCCTCTTCTAGGTCCAGCCCCTAGCCTCCACCCCTGCTCCCCACCCCTACAGTATATATGCCTCTGTAGTTCCGCAATAAAGCAGATCTGCGCCATCAGCCTGGTCTCCGCGTTATCCACGCGTCGGTCTTGCCTGCTGTGAGGCCCAACCGCCCCCAGTAGACTGTATCACACATACTGATTTTCATATGTTGAACGAGACTTGCAGCTCTGACAGAAAACCATCTTGATGGAGGTGTATGGTCTTTTCAGTGTGCTGCTAAATTCAATTTGCAGATATTTGAGGATTTTTTTGTATCTATGACCATAATGTTATAGGCCCATAATTTTATTTCTTTTTGATGTCCCTATCAGGCTTTAGTAGCTGGGGACTACTCATCTTTGCAGAATGTGATGGGAAGCGTTCTTTTATTTTATATTTTATGGGATACATTGAGGAGTCAGCTTCTCTTTTAAGGTGTAGTAAAAGTAAGCAGTGAATACAACCAGAGTTTGCCTTTTTTTGTTTTGATACTGCTTCAGTCTCACTGCTACTTTCTAATGTATTTCAAATCCTTTGGTTACATTTTGCTAAATTTAGAAATTAGTATATTTCTTCAATATTTTCTGACTTATTTTCATATAATTTTTCAAAATATTCTTTAATGGCCCCTGGATTTCAAAGTTATCTGTCATAATATCCCCTTTAAAGTTTCCAATGTTTTTATTTGGGGCTTCTATTTCTTTTGGGTAGTATGGCTAAAAGATTTTTATTTTATTTGTGTCTTCAAAGAATAGAATCATTTTTTGTTCTTTTGCTCTTTATTTTTTCTGATCTTCTTTCTTTTGTTTCCTTTGAATAAATTTGAGTTTGGTTTATTCTTCTTGTTCCAAGGTCAGATATGCTCTAGTAGGTTATTGATTTAAAATCTGTCTCCTTCCAATATAGGCTCTTTTCAATTTTTATTTTTTTATTAGTACATGTTTTCAGTACATAACGGTTGCGTTCCCAGTTGGGAGTTGATACATCACACATCTTAATTCCTTTTAATACTCTTCCTCTTCCCTCTTTCCTCACCAGTCTCTCCATTTCTTGTTTCCCTTTTCTTGAAAAAGATTGGTTTATATTTCACATTGTATTTTATTTAATTTTTTAAATTTTTGTTTCTTATATAAGAAAAACATGGAATATTTAAACTCGTGTGTCTGATTTTTTCAGCATTAGAGAAATGCTAATTGAGACAATACTGAGATTCCATTTTCTCCAGAATGAATGACTCTCATGAGTAAATCAGATGACAACTCATATGCTTTTATAAACATCACTCCTAGAACTAATTTCTGTGTGCTGTGGGTTCTGGTTGGTTATACTTTTGACTTCACTGAATATTTTAATTTCCTTCCTCCACATACTTCAGTGACCCACTACTTATTCAAAAGTGTATTTATTATTTTCCACTTGCTTCTACATTTCCTACAGTTTTTCTTGCTATTGGTTTCCAGTTTTATTCTGTTATGGTTTGATAAGAAGCAAGAAGACATCTCTTTTTTGTATTTGTAATATGTCCTTTATGTCTTAGAATGTGATCCACTTTGGAGAAAGTTCCATGGACCACTGTAAATAATGCAGGATCTTACTCAATACAAAAACGTTTTTGATTTTTATATTTAATATAAGTTGCTTTATGACCTAAAGGGTGATCTATTTGGGGGAAATTTCCACGTTCTGATGAAAAGAATGTGTATAGTTTTCCGGTACTGGGTACAGTAGTATTTAGATATCAGCTAAATACATTTAATCTATAGTGCCATTTAACTCCAGTGTTTTCTTGCTGATCTTTATGTCTTTTAGAACCATTTATTGATTGTAATCAAATTCAACAAGTAGCAGGACCCAAAACCAATGTATAATAATTTTACTGGTTTTCTATACACCAATAATGAACTCACGGAGAAAGAAGTCAATAAAACTATTTCTTTTAAAATACCCTCAAAAATTACATTAGCATACATCTCACTAAAAGATGAAACTCTTATACATTGAAAATTACAATATAATGAAGAAAAAAATTAAGGAAGTCAATAGAAAACAGCAAGACACCCCATGTTCATGGACTGGAAAAATTAATATTTTTAAAGTGTTCATACTATCAAATGTGATAAACAAATTCAGTTCAATCACCATCAAAATACCACTGACATTCTTCATAGAACTAGAAAAATATCCTCAAATTCATATGGAAGCATGAAGCCTCTGAATAGCCAAAGAAATGATGATCAAAAAGAATAATGCTAGAAGAATCACTATACTTGACTTTAAAATATAATATAGAACCATTATAATAAAACAGCAAGATACTCTCAGAAAAAGTTTAATCCAGTGGAATAGAATAGAGTACTCAGGCATAACCTCAGGCATGTACAGCCATCTAACTTTTGATAAACCAGCCAAGAAAATATGTAGGAGAAAAAACCATCTTTTTAACAAATGCTGCTTGTAAAACAACAATTACTAGTAGAAGGTCGAAGCTAGATCCTTGTCTCTTTCCTTTCAGAATAATTAACTAAAAATGGATCAAAAATCTTAATGTAAGGAGTGAAACTTTGCAAGAAGTAAAGTAAAACATAAAGGAAACTCTTCATGTTATTAGTGTCAGCAGTGACTTCCTTAACAGACCTCTAATAATGTGGGAGAAAGTACTAAGAATTGGTAGATGCGATTACACCTAATTAAAAACTTCTGCACAGCAAGAAAACCATAAACAATGGGAAGATACAGCCTACAAAATGGGAGAAAGTCTTTGTCAGCTAGTTTTCTGAGCAGATTAATACAATAAACAAAAATTCAAAAATCTTGACATCAAAAATCAAACAGTTCTATAAGTAACTGAGCAAAACTGCTAATAAATATTCTTCAAAAAAGTGCAAATATCCAGGAATTATACAAAATGTTCAGCTTCTTTAGAAATAGGGAAATCCTCATCAAAACTACAAGATTCTATCTCACCCCAGTAAGACTGGCTATTATCATAGAAACAAAAAATTTATGAATGACAATATAGATACAGGGCAAAGGAATTGTTATGCCCTGTGTGAAGGACTGTAAACTGGTATAGTAGATATGGAAATCAATATGGCTGCAACAACAAGTCAGAACAACAAAATGACACATAGAATTTGGAGGCAGAATTATTCACGTTGATGGGCACTGAGGGAGATCATTCCTAAAATAACTGGTCCTCAACTCTGGTGGCCTAGGGCTTATATGGAATAAACAAGCAGGAAACACAGAGGCAGAATGGCTTATCAACTGGGGCTTGATTCTTACAATACACACCATAGTGATCAGTAAGCATCACAGTAACCAGTCATTTCTAAGAAGCAAAAGTAATAGGAACTGTAAGTGGAACTATTACCTGGGCAATTAACAAACTGAAGTATACTGGCTGGAGCAGGGGCATCTTCTGCTACATGGTGATCCCCAAGAAAACTAACAGCTACCATATGATCCAGTTGTACCACTTCTTATTATATACCTGGAGGAGTTAAAGTCAGAGGACTACATAGGTAATTTCATGCTTATGCTTATTGCAGAGCAATACACAATAGCTAAGCTATGGATTAAACCTAGGTGTCCATCAATGGATAAATGAAGAAAAAATTAAATAATTATATATACATATATACTTTTTGGAGTGCTATTTAGACATAAATAATAATAAACTCATGTCACTTGAAAGAAAATCATTGTAACTGGTGATCGTCATGTTAAGAAAACTAAGCAGGACTTAGAAAGACCAGTATCTAATATGTGGAATTTAAGATAAATAGATGGCATGAAAGTAGAAGGAGACTAATAGGGAAGAGAAGAGAGACCAGCATAAAGGAAGGGAAGGAGTTAAGAAAAGGTATTAGGGGAATTGAATATAGTCAAATCATTAGACATGTATTTAAAAAAGTGTTAGAAACTCATTACATTGTTCAAATAATATGTATTGATTAAGTATAATATAAAAAAGAAAACAAGTAAAAATTAAGAAAGAAACAACATTGAAAGGCATTTCTTAAGTGAACACATGGATATATGATACTCACTTATTTAGCAGCTAGAAAAGTCATTGTCTAGTTGGACCAATCAAAAGCATTGGAAAGATTTATCCCCTTTCATTTTAACAATTTTTATACCTGTAGTGAACACAGTATCTCTGCAACTTCCCTTACCCTAGTCTTCACATTGAGTTTATTATGATTTTCAGTGCCCAATTTCCTCTTCAGATACTGATTTTTCTTAATGAAGAGAAATCATCTGATTAGAAAATATTAAGTGTTTTTATTAAGTCTGAGATGTAGGGAAATTTCTCAGTTGTGAGTTAGATATGACAGTGTTCATAAGATTAAGATGGATCAATATGCCCTAAAAATCTAACAACCAAATTCATATGCACAAATATTGTAAACACATGCCACAAATCAGCAAGTTTCCTTGTATAGCAAAAGCTGAAGCATTCGTTTTGCAGAGTCAAGTCTAATACTTATCATTATACCACTAACAATATTGCTTCTACATTTGAGTACTATATAGATACTTCTTAGTTAACAATTATCAAAACAATTTGATTATGCACCTCAAGCCATCTCCCATCATCCTTTTAAAATTTTTCCTGTAACTGAATCTGGAAACCTCTAAGCCATCTTCATTTCTACATTTCTTATCTCATAACAAGTTTTCAATATGTAGAAATTCTTTCTTTGTGACATTTCCCACCCATGGCTTCCTTTCCAATCATATGACCCTGGGAGAGATCGTTTTTGTCTTTGACTAGGCTAGTTAACAGTCTTTCTCTGTTTATCTCCTTTCTGAACCACATCCTGGAATATTAAAATATTTTAAACTAAAATGGTATGGTGTAACATGTTCTTCTTCTTTTTATAAACGTTTCTCTTCATGTGAGACAGGATAATTCTTTGTTTTCATTTTTTAAATAGCCACAATTATTTATTTGCAATAGAATTCTTTATATTTAAATGAAAACCAATTTTGCAAATCAGAAATAGTATCAAAATTATGAATCACAGCACAGACCACAGTATGAAATGGGCATAAAATAAAACTGAAGTTAACAGACAAAGAATTTCACTTTAATTTATTGATCTTAGTTTAAACTTTGTTAAAGAAAGAAGCAAAGAATTATGTATTAGCAAAACTTCAGGGTCACCTGTTGAAGGTTGAATTTCACCGTGTTGCATGCCATGTAAGGAAAAATAAGATAAATTTCCCCCCACAATGCTTTAACACACTGTAATTTTTCTCTTGGTTTTCATTCAAACCCTTTCTCAGCAAACTACAACACACCCAATCCAAGGAGAACTGAGATAGAAGAGGGAACAATCACATAAGAGGTCCTCAGCAGAGAACCAAGGAAAAAGAACCCACTTAAGTCTGACTAGATAATACTTCATGGATTCCTCTCAGTCTAAATTAAGTTCAGTGTCTGAGGAATTCCTCGTGTAGGGCAAAATCATGAAGGTTAAATTTGCTAACCATACGCAAAATTAGGAACTTGACAAAGGCTGAACTCAAAAAGAAACTAAGCAGGATCATAAAGAGACACGGACTTATTTTTTTCTTTCTGGGCATGTTATAAAGGAACATAATGTCTGTCAGCATGGGAACACAAAACAAGTTGCCATGTTAACATAATGGAGAACAAAGAAAGCTTGGCCTAGCTTTTCTAGAAATTTTGTCCTTCAGGAAAAGGAAAAAAAATATAAATTTGCATGTATATACACAAGATAGCTAAGATAATTGTACTACTAATTCTATTAGTTTGTGGGAAAGAACAATTAGTGCTCATACTGTTTGATCAATTTTGCATGCCTATATCTGGTAATCTGAGCAACTCTTTTGAAGATAACAATATGCAATATAACAACCATTGTTGAAGTACTATCATCCTGTTTTGAAATCCTATATCTCTACTGCTTGGGATTTTTGTTGTTGTTCGTTTGTTTCTTTTGTTTGTTTGTTTTTGTGTTTTTTTTTTTTTCTCTTCAAGAAAATGTGAGATGAGGGCCATTAGCAGAGTAAGTCTTATTTTTCCCTACATCCTTGCTGCAATGAAGTTTACAGCAGGTTCCTTTCAGGGACCCTCCTCTCCTAAGCAGATGGAGTTACAAATGAAAACCCATAGAGACACAAACACAAACACACGCTTGCACATATGCACACTCGCACGCAAATAAAAAATAAGAGCAGCAAGTCATCTAAGAATACTACATGTGCTGCCACAAAAATTCCTTTCAAAAGTAAATCCAAGGAGCACAGATGAATACCAACCAAAAATCTTTAGCAGTGGGAGTCCCCTGAGAAATTTTTCTTCTCTTCCCATAAAGGTAATCAATTCTTTAATGCTCCACCTATGGGCCAGCCACACACCCTATATGTCTTGGCTTCTTTTCTAAAAGTACTAATAATCTGAGGACATAAAACTTCTACTTTCTAGGAAATTAGATCCCCTACTTGTTTTCAAACAATAGTCCCAAAAACTAATGAAAGTCAATTCTTATATATCTAAGACCAGACATGTGGGATAAAATTGTTTGCACAGCCCACAACTCTACCTCTGTTTTTCTGTGTACCTGCCACTTATCTAACTTTTACAAGTAAGAATGAAACTTTCATTTAATTAGTGCCTACATACACTTTATATGGTTTGAAACATTTTATAAATATACTTAATAAAAACCTTACCCTACTCTATAAGCATTCTAATCAGTATTTTGATGAAAAATTTGAAGAACAACCAAATAGAGACTTGCCCTTTGTTATACAGTGTATATTACTGTGATCCATGATTTTAATCAATTACTTACCTGACTGATTCCAAAACTAATGATTTTTGTATGGAACTTGCCATATAAATTAGTCATTTCACTTTTTACCCCAAAATTATCCATTACTATTTCGCTTCTGCCTCTTTATCAAAACTGTTTCCTGTGTCAGGAATGTCTCGCTACTGCTGATAAATGCTAACTACAAAAACACTTACCTCACATGAAGTTGATCATTCCTTTAAAGCCCAGGGTCTCAGTCACTCTCCTGTAATTGAATCAAAGCCCCCAACACCCACAATTTAAAGCAGGATAGATTTCAGTTTCAGTCCATACTTGGCAAAATCAAAGGCAGCTGTGACATAGCAGAGGTGCATGGTGAGCTAAAATTTGCTCACATGATGGCAGACAGAAAACACAGAGAGAAAAAGAAGGAGCAGGGGAAAAAGATAAATCCTTCCAGTTATGTACCTAGTGATCCACCTAATAAACAGGTTTCACCTACCAAAAACAAGTCAGTTATGAATTTACCTAACTCATGATAAAGCATAGAACCCCCATGATCTTAACTACAGTCCAAAATCCCTACCTTTGAACACATAAGTCTTTTGGGGGATATTCTGGATCTAAAGCATAACGTTACAACCCAGGCCTCCAAAAGACTCATGCCCATATTTTTTATGCATAATGCATTTAAGTGATATATAAGAGTTGCCAATTATTAACACTCCCAATATTGCTAAAATGTTTAAGTTTGAAGTCTTTCCTGAAATTCCAAACAAAATCTTACCTGTGATTTTATCTTTAAATTTTAGAAAGTAAGTTAAACTTCCAGCACGCAATGCATAGAGTAAATTTTCTCTTTCCAAAAAGGAGAAATAAGGAAATAAAAAAGAATGCTATCAAAGCAAAAATGATATTTAGTAAGCAAATATTAAAACTTATATTTCCATGCCCTGTACCACGGGCAATTTGTGGTGAGATGTAAGCTCCGAAGGCTTTGAGTGTCCCTACCTCTGTAGCATTACTGGTCATAACACTAATGTCCTCTCTTTTAGAGAGGATTTAGTCAATGTCTGTTCCTTCCCTCAACAGATGATATATGTTCCTGACATATCCGATATTCTAGAACCTCCACTACCTTTTTGCTTTATTCTCACAGATTCACACACTGCACTCTCAGGGGCACACTGTCTGGCCTCTTAGGCATACTTGTGAAATCTGGATGAAAACCTCCCTAAGCCCACAACTCTTGTAATTTGAATGTCTGCAAAACAAATGCCATGTGAAAGACACCAATATCTGTTACTAGCTCAAGCAGTAACCAGAGCCCCATGAATTACAGCTGTAGAGATCTCTGAGTAATTGGTAGTTGAGTGAAAAAAGTTCTCAGAGAAATAATTTCTCTTGGCAGCCCTCCTGAAGCTAAGGGGTCAGGAGCTCTCTTTTCAAGTGAATTCTTCATGGTATTGCACCCTTGAACCTGAAAATGGTAAAGAATTGCTGATTCTTGAGGCGCCCTCAAGCCATTTTCTTCTAGTGTCCTGATGCAAAATAATTGGTTTCCTTTTTATTACTATTCCTTTCAGCAATCATGTTCTCTTCTGCCCCAATTTCTAGTGACCTGAAAACATTTCATATGGGTTCTTGCTCTTTAGTTTCAGGGGCAATCTGGCTAAAAGTAACTGCTATGACCCACACAGTCCTTGAGGATCCCAGGGTGAGGACAATGTGGGGTGGTGAGAAGGTGAAGAAGTAAAGATGTGATACAGAAAGCTAGGATCAGGTGGAGCCCTCTCTCCGTATGGGAGGAAAGGGACTGCCCCTCGCTGTAGGGGTGTTTATACATTAACAAGTCAATGTCACATGACATTCCATTGCCTAGTAATCTGCATGTGTGACAACCTAAAGGACTAATGTTTTGGGGATTGGAGTTACTTGTTTTGGCACTCACCCTGAGCATTCTTTGTTTTCAGACACAGCTGGCCAGCTCCCACAGGTGTGTTCAATTTCCAGATTCAACAGCTCCCTATGTAGCCTTTTTTGTTTTTTTGTTTTGTATTTGTGAGCAATGGGTGGTCAGTTGAAGCTGGAGGAGCTGTGTTTGGAGAACTCTGTACAAGATTCTTTTATTGTTGAACACTTTCCATTTTGAGTGAACATATTGATTTAGGATAAAGATTTCTGGTCCAAGAATTTCAAGGCCCTGTATTAACAATTAAAACCCTGTACAGTCCATTAATGCATAACAGTAGTTGGTTACCAGTGTAGCCAGCAATTGCCAGAAGTTATTAGTGATTTGAATTTCTTTTATAGCTAACATTTACTATGACATTGTATTATACTTCTAGCAGTTGTACTTTTCTGTAGGATATCCAAGACCAAGTTAAGATGAGACCTGTATTAAAAACAATCAGTTTCTTGCTATCTATTAAGTTCAGTTAGTCCTCCTCAAGATTACCTTGGAGCCATGCATAGCACCTTTTAGCTCCTCTGTCAGTGTCAGCTGTCTGGATGAGTCATAGCCATTGCTTAACCAGGTTGCTTTCTGTGAAAGCTTGAGAGAATTTTTCTTTTGGTGACTCTCATTAGGCACACTACACATTGATGATCACTTTCCTCTGTGGTCTCATAATCTTGCCAAGAAGACCAGGGACTCACTGACTATAGCATGCTACAGCAGAGGTTCTCTAATGTCCCAGGGCCCATTGATCTCAGAGGGCTAGGGCCAAAATATTGGCTGCCATCTTAGTCCATCTATCTCTCTTATTTTTGGCTTCCAAACCTCAGTTGTTGAACATCCAGAAGAAAAGATTGACAGCAGAATGGTGTAGTAAGTTTAACATTACTGTATTATCTAAATATGTAACATCATAGAACATAAAATGGAACCATTATTTTCTACTAACCATGGATGTTTTAACATTTGAATCCCTATAGAATGTTGATAAACTGTCACATATTTTACACAGAAAATTAGAAACGAAAACCTATACCTAAGCCAGGCATGGTGGTGCACACCTTTAATCCCAGCACTCGGGAGGCTGAGGCAGGAAGAGCATTGTGAGTCCGAGGCTGGCTTGGGCTACAACGCGAGCACAAAACCGGCCTGAGCTACATAGTATGACCCTGCCTCAATAAACTAGGGCCAGGAGTTCGGTTCAGTGGCTTAAGCACCTGCCCTGGCAGGTGCGAGGTTGTGAGTTCAATCCCTGGTGCCCCCCCCAAAAAAAATTCTATACCTAATATTATAGCATAACAATCCTGGCATTTTGCAACACATTTAAATTTTCATTTTGACATAAAATTCCCCCTTTTAGTCAATCATCCCTATCTAACACATAAAAAGCTTTTATTTAATCTGTTTATCTTTAGTGAGATGTATATCTCATATGTGTTTGTTAAAGGCAGAGGTCTGAATATGAAACAAAAGTCTGTCACCATAAACAATTGCCATTTTACATTTTGGAAGACTTGTACATCTAGAGGCATGAATATATTAATACACTACGAGGTTAAAAACAATCATTTGCCATAGCCATGTGAAAACCTTTGGAACAGAGCATCTTTAAATCAAAAAACCATACAATCCTGAAAATTTAATCTTTTGACAATGACCAATGTGAATATATTGCAATTATATATTTTATGACTTTCATTGGGTTGTCTCCCATAAGGCTATGGAAATCACTGGGGCCTCCCATTAATGAAGAACTGGTTAATGTTAGCAAACAGCTGCTTTTTTATTCATAAATTGGAATCCTTTCCAATAATCTCCTCTCACTCTAAGGAATTTTTGTTTAAATATCTTAGTAATTTTTTGATGACTTACAAAAACCCAATCATGACATTTAACACATTATTTTTCATCAATGAGAGGCTTGTAAGTCATAATAAACAACAATATACATTATATTTACAAAACCAATGTTGGTATCATCTTGACAAATTGGCAACCCAGGTGGAAGCATGCTTTTTAAATCTATAACCCAAAATTACATTATGAATGAATGATCCAAAAATGCAAAAGAAAAAGAAAGAAAATCATTGAGTACAAACAAACGAACAAAAAAACAGATGTTCATGAATATGGCAAGCTGACAAATAATTACACAGCTTAACAAACTGGACAGACAAACATCTTTACAAAATCAGAGTACACTCAAATATATTTTTGACCAAGTTGAATTATCATAACTTTTTACAATTGTAGAACTTTAAAGCAATGAACAGACTACCCAGATTTTGTTGAGGGTCAAAAACCAGAGATCTCTTGTAAGAAGAATTTGGAAAGGAGAAAATCTTATCTATAATTAATATACATTTTTGGATTTTATCTTGAGAATACTGGTAACTATTGTGTCCCTTTCTTTCATGCAATTTTTAGTTCAGTTATCTCTATGCACATAGTCACCTACTCAGAACTTCAATTTTTAATTTTGATCACCAACTCTTGGGCATCTTGGGTCAACATCGTTAATTGGCGTCTGGTCAGGTATAGCCCAATCTTTGCCTGTCAGTCGTGGTGTGGTCTCTGAAACATCACTGTCATAGGACTGAGCATGAGCTTCTTGAGAGGTGGAATCTCTTCCTTCTCTGAGTTTGGGTCCTTGATACTGATATAGGGGAATGAAACTCCCAACCTACTATACGTCTAGTACAAGTTTGTGTTCTCCAAAATTGAAGATTGTGTTTTAGGAACGATGGAGGTGAAGAGCAGAATTTATTTATTGAGAGAAAGAAAGCTTCTATCTGAGAGACAGAAGGGGTCCTGAGCAGGTTACCAAAGGCACTGTCTTTTCTAGGAACTTTTATAGAGTAAAATCATGAGGTAAGACGGGACCAATGTAGAGAAGAATGGGAACTCACTAGGTAGGCATAAGGTGGGACAGAACTATGGTCAACCAATAAGATTAATTACCATGGTAAAATTGATTAAATCAAGAACAAATGGGGAAGCAAGTCTCGTAGCAAGTGGTCATGCTTAATAGCAGTGACTCTTCCAGTAGGGGGTTGGGAAGGGACTTTCTCAGGGTGATAGCGAACTATTTAGACTGTTAATCCTGCACAGATTCCAGGAAGAGAAAGATCAGCACCTCCTGAGAATCCACCACGCTGGGTCAGGTGGTTTGTTTTGTTGGATTTTACTATCTTTAAAATAAAATTTAAAAAATAAAAAGACTGTTAATCTTTAGGATGTGGGTGTGTTTGCTGTGCCTTTTGTCTTGAGATCTGGCCCACAGTGGGAGGTGTTTATCTCCTCCAAGCATGCAAGGTATCTGGACTTCTACACTGGCTCCTTTGAGGGCTTAGCCCTGCCTGACTGCCTAAAATATTTCTAACTAACTTAACTGCCTGTAACATTCCTCCCTCTGAAGAAGTAACCTGAACTGCATGAGGGGTAGTGGGCGATGACCAATCTTGCTTCTTCAGGCTGAAGGGGGTCTTAGTTGTTGAATGGCAGCCAGGAATACTCTGCAGAGGTTATACCTAATGGCCATCAGTAGATAACAGGCATTTTTATCTTGGGTAGACATACAGCTTTAAGTCTAGAGGAGATAAAGGTAAAGAAACAATTAAGTATACATGGACCATTAATAGAATTATTAGGACAATTATGAGTAGAGTTAACAAAGATTTCCATCTTAGGGATGGTAAGGATAAGTTCCAGCGAATTTTGGAGTCTGACATGTCATTGATTTGTCATCTAATATCTTGAGCAGTTATTGAGATATTAGCAAAAGGATGAAGAATATATACACATAGTTTTCACAATTGCATAAGTACCTCCTGTGTTATTGTTAGAATGTCTAGTGTCATCCGATTTTGGAAGATGACTTGTCTCATTAATATTTTTTTTATTTAGGAGAGATAGACCAGCTACAGTGTCATTTAAGGCCCACTGAGTATAGTTAAGGCCTTGATATATACCATATAACTCTCTTTGGACAAGATCTGGTGGATCCCAGTAAAAAAGAATCTAAAAGGAATCTAACATTTTTGTTATTGGTTTTACCTGTATGATACCTTGGAGGTTGGCACCTTCTAGGCACAAACAAACTTTAATCAAAACATGTATAATCATAGTATGTATGCAAAGGCATATAATCAAAGCATGAGCATTAGAGCTAACAGTTAAGTTTAGAAACTGATTCTAAGGGATAGCAATTGTAACCCATTGACCCTTAGGTCCCTTTACTGATGGAGTCTGAAATTTTGTCATAAATCTCCCTAGCCTTAGTTATAATTATCTCTAAATTTGATTAATTTATGAGAGCCAGATTAATAAATTATTTTGACAAATGAAAAACTCTCTTATTAAGTTTTTTACATGAACAACAATATGTACTATATTTGTAAAAACCGGTCTCAGCATCATTTTGATTAGTTGGCAACTTGGAGAATTGGAGTCAGGCTTTTAGGCATAACTGAAAGGAATGAGTGAAGAGAAAGTTATCCCAGTTACAATTTAGGCAACATATATTTTGGTGACTTTATTGAAGCCTGGAAGGGAAACCGAGTTGAGAAGGACAAAGAGACATGTGCCAATGCCTAGCAATCAGCTGTTTTCTTTTAACCTGTTGTCATTATTACTCAGGGCTCCTCCACGGAGATAACAGGCAGAGATGACAGTCTGACCAGAGCGAGGAGATGAGTGCCCCAAGACCCTTTAGTTCTGCTAGACCAGCTGATAGGATGGGTCTGAACTCTGGGGCCTCGGCCTCAGAGGACAGTCCGACCTCCACTAGTCACCTTTGCAGTCAGGGCATGAATTGGGGGGCCTCTTAAGGCAGTCCCTTTTAAGGTCACCTGGCTTGTGGCAGAGACAGCAGTTCAGTGTAGTCTTCATTGAGCTCTTCTTGGAACCCTGAGAATCAGACTTAAAATCTGTTTTTATCTTAAGGCCACAAGAAAGGCAGCCATTTTTTGGTCTCTTTGTTTTCCCTCTTTGGCTTTCTCACAGTCCTGATTATGGAACACAAAGGAGGCAGTTTTTACTAAAGTATCAAGTGAACTATCTGGAGCAAAAGCCATCTTTTGTAATTTTTTTCTAATATCTGAGGCTGACTGATTAATAAAGATCTTTAAGCAAAATCTGTCCCTCTGTTTAATCAAGATCTATGGACATATGTTTTATTTGTGTCTCTAATAAATGATCTAAGAAGTCAGAGGGCTTTTCATCTTTTTCTTGAAAAGTAGCTAGCAATTTAAAATAACTAGAAGGCTTGGTTTTTGTCCTTCTTAGACCTTCAAGAATACACATTTGAAAATGTCTCCTGCTCCAATCTCCTGTTTTGTTGTCAGGACATTTGGGGTCTTTGGTAGGAACTGCTTGGGGCCCAGTGGAAACTCATAGTTACCCTGGCTGTCGATCTTCTGGCTGTGTAAATTTGACAATATGATATTCATCTCCAAAGGCAATAGCAGTTAGTAATGCTGCTTCTCACTAGAAGTCAATGTTTGATTTAAAAGTAACTTTACGTCTTTCCAGCCTAGCTGATAGGTCTGAGTAAGTCCTCTAAGGACCTCAATGTACTTATCAGGGTCATCTGAAAATTTTCCTAGTTCTAGTTTAATTTCCTTTAAGTCACTGAGAGAAAGAGACCAATGAATGGAAATAGTCATGGAAGGTTTATAATTATACCTGGAGCATAAATAAGAATTATCTCTTAATATAAATGAAGTTTCAACATAAATCAATTCTAACCATTTTTGTCTAGTCATAAAAGAATATCATAATTAATGCTTCCCTCTGCATTCCATTTTGATTCTAGGGGGTAGGTAGGCCACACACACATGCAGAGAAATATTAAATGGCTCTTTTTCAACATGGAAGGGCTGAACATCTTCCAGTGCTTAAGAATCCATTCCAAAGGACTAAGGCACTTTGGCATTGAGTTGTCCATGTCTGTAATGTAAAAAGCAACATGTAAAGCTATGAAACCTTTTTTGCTCCAGGAACTGAACTCAGAAACTTTCACTGAGCTGTCTCTACACCTGTAGTGCAAGAAACTTTGACATTGAGCTACCTAACTATGCAAAATGAGATAATTAAGTAGTCCTTTTTATTCCTATTTGATAAATATCCTCAAGGCATCCCTTGGGTTGATTCCACTCCATGGCAAGTGGATGTCATCTGGAGAGAGTAAAAGATAATTTTGATGGGCCTATCCACCCTCAAACTGGTGCACAATCTTATTTTCCCAGATAACTCATGAACTTTGTTTTCATATGATATTTGTAAGTTATTGTGACAGGAATTTTTAAAGAAGGAAGCATAACTTCATAATAAACTATCACTTTTGTTCATGGGAAGACAATGTACATAAAAAGGTGAGTTGGAAGTAAGCACTTCTCAGGTTGTAAAGTAACCTGAGAGATAGAACAATTGACTGGAGAAGATCTGCCCCATGCACTAGTGCAAATAAGTCTCCAGACACATGTGTCTTCCATTTAATTTACTAGGTAACCTTTCCTAGTAACAGAAAAAGGGCATACTTAATTTAAATTTGTATGTCTTTGAAGCTCACAGGTTAAATTTATAAATTATCATCTAACAACCACATTTTATATATTAGCAAAGGCACATCAGTCTTCTAGGCACACAGAAAAGGCCAACTATGTATTCAATTAACATAGGTAAATCATTCCCCTACTAGATGCTGTGAAACATAAACAATTGTTACAAGCTACCTCAGTTTAATCTCTGAAGGGAGTGGTAGTCTAAGTGATCTGAAAATCCACTGGAAAGCTTAGGGAGAGTTCCTAGTCCACTAGCAGAGAAATAAGTATGAGGGATAAGTGGAGATTTTCTGTGGTTGGGGAGCTAGTTCTTACTGAGGAAACCTTAGGTGTCCTAGCCATGACCCCTCAGTTGTTCTAAGTGTGTATTGGCCCACACAACCAGAGATCAGTCTCCAGAAAGGAATTCAGATGTCTGTCTGGTCAACATTCCATTGATTCCATTAGCCACTGGCTTCAATGGGGATTCACCAAACATGCTGGGGAAACCTGTCTTCTACCTTTAAGAGTGGCAGCTGCTGTTATCATTGACTGTCAAAGTTCTACAAGGGATAGCTAAAAGCCTGAGCAAGATCATTACCCCATGCTCTATAAATTTAAAATAAAGGTTTTAAAATCCACAGCTTGAAAGGTTGGAGAGGCTCCTTAGGGTTCCATAAGTGTGCTGCTTTAGGAAAAAATCTCCTTCTACTTTCACCCAGAAGTCAATTCTTTCCACTGTGTCTCAGGTTCAATCTCCAGAGGAGACTGTGCCCAGAACACTAAGCCAGGGCAAGGTTTTTATATGTGTTCTCCTGGATGGGCAAAATTCCGATGTCTCATCTGACTTAAAGATGGGGTATATGTCCCTCATCTAAGATGACTTCGCTGTCTTTGGCTTTAGCAAACATTCATTTCCTATGAACTTAATTTAAGAGGAAAAGGTTGGAACAGTTTAGAGTTCTTTCTGATTTTACATGCCTCTGTAAGGAAAATACAAAGTGGGGAAAAAAGTAGAAGTAAAGTAAAAGAAAGAAAACTGAAGCAGAACAGGCTTGACATGTCCTTTAGAGTGTAGAAGAAGACTAGAGCCAGTCTGTCTCAGTGAAACCTCACCACCAAGTCTTAAAGAATGGCCACCAGCATAATGCCTTTTAAATGATGGAAGGGGTCCCATGTTTTATTGTAGGCATGTATATTTTCTAAGTTTGAGCTAGTTTTTATTTAAGAAATCCCATTTTACAGAAGTTGATATTTAAGTCTGCTAGGTGTTCTAATATTATTCTTTCTGATGCTATTGTCTAAATACAGTCAAGTAAAGAGTACCAGTAAATTTAGCAACTAATTTAAATACAACATGTACAAGAACAAAGTAATAAAAGTGTCCCATTAAAAATATCATAACAATCTGCCAGGAGTGGTGGCGCACACCTTTAATCCCAGCACTCGGGAGGCTGAGGTAGGAGGAGCATTGTGAGTTCGAGGCCCGCTTGGGCTACAACGCGAGCCCAAGGCTGGCCTGAGCCACACAGTGCGACCCTGTCTCAAAAAAGCAGGACCGGGAGTTTGGCTCAGTGGCTTAAGTGCCTGCCCTGGCAGGTGCGAGGTTGTGAGTTCAATCCCCGGTGCTGCAAAAAAAAAAAAATAAAAATAAAAATAAATAAATAAAAAATAAAAATATCATAACACTATAACCTTCCCATGTTTTAACTTAGATTCATCATTATTTTAATAAAGTTATATAAGAGAAAAAGCAATTATAAACAATGAGGAAGGACAAAATAAATTTTGAAGCATAAAAATTTGGTATCTCAATGGGTCCCAGTTCAGAGTCTATGAAAGAAAAGCAAACTCTTACCTCCATCCGATGATCTAGGTGGAAGACCTCCAAACCATATAGGGGAATGAAACTCCCAATCTACTATACGACTGGTACAAGTTCGTGTTCTGTAAAATTGAAAAATGAATTTTAGGAAAAACAGAGGTTAAGAACAGAATATATTTATTGAGAGAAAGAAAGCTTCTGTCTGAGAGACACAAAGGGTCCCAAGTGGGTTCCCAAAAACTCTGTCTTTTCAAGGGACTTTTATAGACTAAAGCCACAAGGTGAAATGAAACCAAGGTAGGGAAGAATGGGAGCTTGCAAGGTGGTCAAAAGGTGGGACAGAACTATGGTCAACCAATAAGATTAATTACTCTGGTAAAATTGATTCAGTCAGAAACAAATGGGGAAGCAAGTCACATGGCAAGCGGTCATGCTTAATAGCAGTGACTCTTCCTGTAGAGGGGGTGGGATGGGGCTCCTGTCTTCCTCAGGGTGATAGAGAACTATTTAGACAATTAATCCTAAGGATTTGGGTGTATTTGCTTTGCCTTTTGTCTTGAGATCTGGCCCACAGTGGGAGGTGTTGGTATCCTCCAAGGTTGAAGGTATCTGGACTTCTGCACTGGCTCCTTTGAGGGTTCAGCCCCGTCTGACTGCCTGTATCAATACAGCCAGACAACATCTGTGGTACCCAGATAGGCCATTCAGCATTTTATGGAAAAACACAAACATACCCTCGTCCCCAAATTAGTACTGGACTAGGTGCTTATATTGTCCAGTATGAAGATCTTTTCAAAGGGCTCTTTGAAAGGTCCCTGATTGTACTATCTTTTTGTTGTGGTAGTTTCATCTTTATTAGAATTTTAAAAATTAACAGTATATACTGTCAGGTGAAATTCATTATGAGGTGAACTTACCCTTTTGTTTTTGTAATTTTAATATTGAACTCATTTAATATTTTTTAAACCTGAGGATCATAAGGAATTTTTGTTGTAAGAACCTTAAGTGCAGAGAAAAAAAACTGCATTTTGCATTCAGGCACTCAGGGTTCTCACTTGCCATTTGCTATTCCAACCTTGAGCTGTGGTTCCCACCTTGTTACCTAGAGGCTGTGGGCATGGCTGTTGGACAGAGGGTGACACCTAAATCCCTGGTACATGCAGCCATTGTCCCTGCCAGCTGACCCCAGGCACTGGAAGTGCAGGTTGTATTCCTGGCCTGGCCTGGAGACCCCATGGCTGTTGGGGGTCCCAGGGCAGGTACCATGCAAACTTTCAGTGCATAAAGTGTAGGCACAGGCAGCAGAGAGTCAAAGTGGCTGTGGCATGCTGCATCCTGCTTTCCCAGCCCCTGGCTGAGTGCTACAGATCTAAAGAGTTCTGCAGGCCCCAGTGGAGTTCACATCACAACATGTGGGAGGCAAAACCAGCTAGATTTTTGCCTCTCTGACTGCCTACCACTGCTTGCAGTGGCATGTGCAGGTCCTGCTGCAACAAGCAAGGACAGGCCAGATTGCCCCAGAGAAGCTCTCCTTGCCCTACAACATTTATTTGTATTCTTAAAGGACAATTATTGAACAATTAACTTAAAGGATGACTCTATTTTATGAAGGGTGAAAATCTCAGCCTGTAATGTAGCAAAATTTTCCTCAATTGAGAAGGCAGAAATTGCCACTACACAGAGCCAGCTGTAAATGAGTATGTGCTAAGCAAATTCAGTGCTATGATTTTTGAAAAGCTGTTCATATGAATAAATACTAATGATGAGAGAAAAAAAAGACATTGCCATTTGTGGCTAAGTTAAGGTTAAACACTTCTCTAGTGGGGAAAGGTCCCCTTTGTCCCTCACTGCTCCTTCCTTATTTAATTGAGCAAAGCCAGAGGGCTTAAACTCTATCAGGGTTTCTGTTGCTCTGCCATCTTTTTCTCCTTTGAACTTGAAAGCCAAATCTTTTGTGGTCATCCCAACAAACTTATGACCATTAATACACTCTCTAATCAAAATCTCCAACAAAAAACATAATACAGGAATCAAGAAAACAGGAAACATTTCTATATAAATCTGTGGTTTTGAGAAACTTTTTTTCCCATGTTTTATACCTGACATAGACTCAGTGTTGATGACACTAATGGGTTCATTATAGAGGATATCAATATACTTTTGAGCTCACTATTGATGATATTGGTGGGTTCAATACTGAGGAAATCCATACACAACCCTCTGTTGTGTGTGCACACTGGAGGTGTCCTTTTTATCTGCTAAATGACAAGCTCCTGTTCAGGCACCATTTTCCATGACTCTTGCAGCTCTTGAGGTTTCTTGGATGAGGACCATGAAAGGCAGCAAGAAGATAAAGAAATGAAGATGAGACACAGAAATCTGGGATCAGGTGGAGCTGTCTTTCCAGATGGGAAGAAAGGGACTGTCCCTTCACTATAGGGGAATTTATTCATGCATTTAGCAATTTAGTGTCACATGACGTCCCATTGCCTAGTAATCTGCCTGTATGACAACTTAAGGACCTGATGTTTTGGTGATTTGAGTTACATCTTTTGCTACTTGTCCCAGGCAGTCTTTGTTCTCCAAAGGCCTCTGAACCATGTGGTCTGATATAGTGATGACTACACTCTCATGACCAATATATATTAGTTAATTTCCCATCAATGAGACAAAATACCTGACACCCAGATTTTAAAGGAGTAGAGATCTATTTTGGCTCACAGTTTTAGTCTGAGGTTGTCTGGCTTCAAGGCAGAAATGGTATGACTGAGAGAAATGATGGATAAAAATCTGCTCATGTCATGTGGCCAGGAAACAGAGAGAGAAGAAAGGAGCCAGGGAAAATGATGCAGTATAGCCATCCAGGTCATGTCTTAAGTAGCCAGGTCTCAACTCCAAACAACAAATCAGCACTAAATTCACCAGTGGACTTATATATTGAAGACTACAGCACTCCATGTTCTAATCATTTCCAAAAGACCTACCTCTGAATACATGAAGAGCTAGGGGGACTGTCCAGATTTAAAGAGCATATGCATAGTCACATTTGTTCAATTCATTTTTTTCTAAGGCACCACCTGGTAGTATCTAAACTATGAATTGTACACTAATTACAGGAATCGATTTGCACCACTTATTTATGTCCTTAACATATGTTGAATACCTAAAAGTGTATTTGATTGATATAATGGTTATAATTATGCCCAAATTTAAAAATTTTCTTCATCTAGATTTTCTGATATAAGCTTAAATTGAACTTTAGTAATATTACCCCCATACAGCATCAAAATCTAAAGAAAATCTTTAAAAATAAAAAGGAGCCTAATAAAAGGTTACTAAGAATTTTTATATACATAAGAGCTTCGAGTACATTAGTAACCATTTAGAATATGTACATAAATCATTACTAAATGATTTATCTGTGTCAGAAAAACCTTACAAAGGACAAGAGCTCAGTTTCATAGTTTTAAAATCTAGATTGTATCTGAAAGGTGAGGCATTGCAAGTATACATGAAAAAATAAAAATAAAATAAAAAAGCTAGACAATCATCAATTTAAAGCTGAAATGTAGTCCAAATATGTAACAACAATTATAACACTGACCTGAGTTTAAAGTGAAAGTGAAAACAGAAATAATTAAAATTTGAGATATTCTTTAAATAGTAACACAAATTTGCTAGTAAGCAAATATGATTTCTTTATAACAAACTTAATCTTCTACATTGATGAGGGAAATATGAAGCCAACTAGATTAGTTCATTTAATAAATAACCATATACCTAACATATATGGATATATATACATATATATGTGTGAGAGATATTAGCATATAATATACGTGTGTTTGAGAGATATTAGCATATAATATATGTATAGCAGCTTATATTGATTAAATCATCACTAGGTAACTCATAATGCCTACTGAAATGCAAATGCTGTGTAATACACTTTTTTATTTCAAAGAGAAAAACAATAAAAAATGATATAACATTTTAAAACAAGCTAATGAGAGAGTAACAAAGGTTTATATATTTGTGTATTGTTATATTCAAAGTAGTTGCTCAGACTACAAAGCATAGGCACGAAAAATTGTTCCAACAGTATAAGCACAAATCTTCCTGTTCAATAAATGATTAGAAATTAATAGTACACCTATGTTAACTATCATATATATATATATATATATATATATATATATATACATTTTTCTATTCCCTTCCTTCATTTCTCCCTTCCCTCTTCCCAGTTCCTCTTTCCCTTTGAACAGTTACTTTCCATTTCACAATATATATTGCATATTTTTTGTCTTACTTACACTTTCAGCTTCTTAAATGAGGGAGACAATATGATGTTTACTCATGTAAGTCTAATTTACTTCACTTAAGAGTATGGTCTCAAGTTGCATTCATTTACCTATAAAAGCACAAAGTTAATCCTTTTTTGTAGCTGAGTAGTACTCCAGTGTACAAAAATATCACATCTTTTTAATCCATTCCTCAGTTAGTTGATGGGCATTTGGGTTGTTTCCAAGATTTAACTAATATAAATTGGCTGCTATAAACACAGATCTACATATACTGTTGTAGTATGATATTTTTAATTTTTCTGGGAAAACACCTAGAAGGAGAATAGCTGGGTAGGATGGAACCTCTAATTCTAGTTTTTTGAGCAGTCTCCATATTGATTTCATGGTGGTTGTACCAGTCTATGCTCCCATCAACAGTGGAGAAGTGCTCTTGTTTCCCCATAGCCCCTCCAGCATTTGTCGGTTGATTTCTTGATAATAATCTTTCTTTCTGTGGTAACATGTAATCTCAGTGTTGTTTTAACTTGCATCTCACCAATAACCAATAATGTTAAACCTTTTTCATATATTTATTTGCCATATTTCATTTTTAAACTGAGAAGTGAGCATTCATCTCAGATACCCATTTTTGTGCTGAGTTTTTTTCAACTCTTCATAGAACTGACATAGAAGTCCTTTGTCTGATGGAAAATTGGCTAAAAAAATTTCCCACTCTGTGGCTTTTGTTTTCACTCTGTTGGTGATTTGTTTTCATGTGCAATTTTTTAAAATAAGATGACATTCCAGTTGCTGTTTCTTTGAAGAAATTCCATTGCAGCTTGGGTTTTGTTTATGAACTCTCTACCTACACACATGTCATCAAAATTTCTACCTAGTTTCTATTCCACTAGGTTTAGTGTTTGTGTTTTAATATTTAGATTTTTGATAAATTTTGATTTTAGTTCAGTGCAAGGTAATAGGCATGGGTCTAGTTTTAGTCTTTAGCATATAGAAAGCCAGTATTTCCAGTAGCATTTATGAAAGAGGATATCTTTCTTTCAGTGAACATGTTTGGCCCCTTTGTCAAAGACAATGTGGCTGAGTGTGTTTGTTATTTTTCTGCATCTTCAAATATGTTGTGTTGATTCTGACGTCTGTTTTTTTTTCTGTTAATACCATGCTGACTTTATCATAGTAGCTTTCTAATATAATTTCAAGTCAGGGATTTTGATACCCCCTAATTTGTCTTTATTGCTGAGAATTGCACTTGCCATCCTAGGTTAATTCTGGTTCCAAATGAATTTTAGGAATGTTTTATCTAGTTCTCTGAGATATGCTAATGGTATTTTGATCAGGATTGCATTACATCTGTATAACGATTTTGGGAGTATGGCCATTTTTGCTATGTTGGTTCTTCCTATCCATGAGCAAGGGATATATTTCCATTTTCTGAAGTCCTGTCAAATCCCCTTTTTCAGAATACTGTGATTTTAAATACTTACATCTTTTCCTTCTCTTCTTAGATTGATTCCTAAGTATTTCATTTTTTGGATGCTGTTGTGAAGGGTGTAATTTTCCTAATTCCTTTCTCAGTGAGTTTGTTGTTAGTGTACAGGAATGCTATTAATTTTTGAGTGTTCACTTTGTATACAGCTACACTTCTAATTTTGGTTATTAAAAGAAGAATTCCGGTGGTGGAGTTTTTGGGGTCTTCTATATAGAGTATCATGTCATCTCCTAATAATGATAATTTAACTTCTTTCTTTCCTATCCTTACTCTTCTATTTCTCTCTCGTCTAATTAGCTAATGTTTCCAGAACTATGTTGAAAAGGAGTGTTACTAGTGGACATCCTTTTCTTGTTCCTGATTTTCAATGAAAGCTTTCATTTTGGTCCATTTAGTATGATGTTAGCTGTTGGTTTTTCATAAATGGCTTTTATCAGATTGAAGTCAAGACCATCTCTTCTGATTTTTGTACTTTTTTATCATGAATATGTGTTGGGTTGTTTCAAAAGCTTTTTCAGTGTCTATTGAGATAATCATGTGACTTTGTCTTTGGCTCTATTGATACGATATATTACATTTATTTATTTGCATGTATTGATTCATTATATGTTTTAGACAGAAGTCCTTTGTCTGAGGGACATTAGGCTAAGATATTTTTCCAATTGATGGGTTTTCTTTCACTCTGTTGGAGGTCTCCTTTGACATATTTGCATATATTCAAACATCCCTGTGTTCCTGTGATGAATATCAAAAACTTGGTCATGGTGTATAATCTTTTGATGATTTGCTACATTCTGTTGTCCAGTACCTTACTGAGACTTTTTGCATCTATATTCATTAGGGAGATTGGCATATAATTCTCTTTTTTGGTTGCGTCTTTCTTTGGTTTTGGTATCAGGGTAATTTCTTGCCTCTAGGAATGAGTTAAAAAGTATTTCTTTCCTTTCAATTTCATTAAAGAATTCGAGGATCATTGACCTTAAATCTCTAAATTTCTTGTAGAATTCAGCAATGAATTCATCAGGACTTGGGCTTTTCTTTATTGTTAAGTTTATAATTACTTTTTCAATCTCATTAACTGATATTAGGTTATTCACCATATGCATGTCTTTTTGATTTAGCTTTGATAATTCATACATATCTAGGAATCTCTCAAATAGTTCTGTGTTTTCCCACCAAAGAGAATAAATATTTTTGATATAGGTAATGATGATCTTCTGCTTTTTCAGAGACTCTGTAGTGATTTCAAATTTTTTGCTCTTCATTTCTTTTTGACAAGATTGGTTTAGGTTTTATGAATTTTATTTATTCTTTTAAAGAACCAACTCTCAACTGGACATGGTGGCACACGCATTATATCCCAGCACTCGGGAGGTTGAGGTAGCAGAATCGTTGAGAGTTTGAAACTGGCTTGGGCTACAACATGAGCACAAGGCCGGCCTGAGCTACATACTGAGACCCTGTCTCAAAAAACTAGGACTGGGAGTTTGGCTCAGTTACCTAAGTGCCTGCCTGTCAGGTGCGAGGTTGTGAGTTGGATCCCCAGTGCCAAAGAAACAAACAAACAAAAAACAACCAACTCTTTTAATGCCATTTTTGTTGACTCCTGCTTTTTCATTGACATCTATCAGACTTTCATTGTTTTTCTCTGTGTCATATTACAGCTGTTGAATTATCATTTCCTGACCCTTTGTTGTTTTTAAGAGATCTTTCCTTTTTTTTTTTTTTTTTTGATAGCTGGTTGTGCTTCTGTCTTCAAGGCCTGAAAATCTACCTTCTGATTCATTCAAGTAATTTTGTCAGCTTTCAATGGAATTTTTAATTTCCTGGGTATTTGTTTGAATCTGTTTCTTACTATTTTTTTCTTTATTCATCGTTCAGCATTCCCATCATTTTCCTATGCTCCTCTATTTTTTTATCTATGTCTCTGGATTTGCTGAACAATTCCTTTATTATGGTTTTCATTTCTTTTTTTATCTGAGAAGTTATTTCTGATCTGATTTCCTTTGTATCCTTATGGATTTGTTGCTTTATTTCAGTTGCTGCCATTTCAGAAATTTCAGATGGGTGCCTTCTATCTTCCTCTGTCTCATTGTCTAGTGCACTTGCTCAGTGTGGGCTGGAGATCTGAGATTGCATTTTATTTCTGTATCTTGCCATTCTCTACTTCAAAAAGTTTTTATTTTGTTTTCTGTGTTGACCTGTGGAAGTTTTTTAGTAGGTAGCATTATCACTAGTATCAAGGCATCTCTAGGAAGACTCTGTTTTTCTTGGATATCTTTTATATGTAGGATGTACTTGGTTTGTGTCTGTGCCTATATCTTACCTTCCCAGTTAATTAATTGTGAGATATTGGTATCTGTTTAGTCAGTCTACTGCTTTTTGGTGCTGGTCTGTGGTGAGGTTATTACCTGAGAGCTTCCCAATATTGTTATAGAAGGGAGAACAACTGATTACAACAAATATGGCATCCCACCTAAAGTAGTATAATTGATAATAACAATAGCATCAAGCATAGTTTAGAAATTGACCAACCGTGATAACTTTTAATTTTGTAACTTAAACTATAATAGCAAAATCTACCATTATATAACATAACTAATCATAAGTTAGGAGCTTGTATGCGAAGTGTTTCCGCCTGGTAGAGTTCTTTTACCCTATCATGGGGAAATCTTTGATGAAGAGTAGATAAAACAAAGATAACTGAAAAAGCAGAAGCAAAGGTGGAGGACAAAGAATGATTGTGCAAATTTTGAAAAACTAGAGAAGAGGACAGAAGAGAAATAATGATGGAGTGAGCAAGAGATTATCTGAACTGGGTCTCTGAGTTTGGGGGATAAGATTAGATATTTGTGGCTGGAATTCTCCCTAGTCATTAAGAAAAGAGAAAAGAAAAAGATAAGGAAAAAGAAAAAAAGTGACAAAGAGGGCAGCCCTACCCACCTGCTGCTATTACATGTGTCTTTGTCTCTAAGCACAGTACTGGTTCACCTAACTTACCACCAGTTGGCTCATATTGTTACTGTTACTTAGGAATTTTCCAAACTGCAAGTCTTGCCTGCCCATTATGTGCACCCTAGTTGGCATCTTACTGTGTGGCTGACCTACCTGCTGGTTGCCTGGTCCTGCTGATGTAGGTAGGAGGAGCCAGTCTCTTAGATTTTCCCATTTGGCCAGTAGCCAGGTCCTACTGCAGGATTCTTTCCACGAGGCTCGTAGCCGAATCTCACTGATGGATTCCTTTTAAATTTCTAATGTATAAACATTAAATTAATAATGTATAAATAAACCTGATTTCCCTCAAAATCCCATTTCTTTCTTTCTTGATCCATCATTCTCCAAGGCTAACTACATTATTATTTAAAAAATAATGACAAGAAAAATGTATGTACATATTCAGTACCCATGCAATTTTCTTCATATAATTTTGATCTATAGTTGATTGAATCTGTGGATACAGAAATTATGAATGTAGAATACGATTGTATAAGTAAACTTTTACTGAACATCAGAATAGGAAAGTACACTCTGTGCATAAAAGTGATGACAATAATAATAAAGAGAAACATGTTGATTTCAGATTGTAAGAAACTCAGGATTAAAAAAGGGAATACCAATCCACAGAAGAATAAAAATGAATGATTATTAAAATATAAAACAAAATATCAAGTATTCCAACTAAACACATAAAGGAGATATTATCACTCTGTTACATTTATTAATATTTTATGATTGTTAAGGGTACAAGAAAACATTCATAGGTTAATGATATGATGAGTTGCTAAGATATTTCTGAAAATTTAGTAAATCTTTGTGAAAACCTTACAAACCTTTAGATCATTTCCCTTTGTAATTTCCTTTTTAGAAATATAGCTTATAAAATAGTTGTAAGACTAAACATAGACTTATGTACAATGATTTTCATTAAAGTACATTTTATAATAGTGAATAACTACATAGATAAAACATTCAACTAAGTAAACAATGTTGCAGCTATTTGAAAGTGCTTTATCCAGTCATTAAGGCAGTATTTTGAAAAAATAGCTAATAAAATAGAAACATGCTCTTAATAAAATATTAAGAAAAAATAACACAAATTATATCTGCAGTATGGTAATGACTTGTGTATATGTGTTTAATATTGAAAGTGTATAGGTTTATCAATATATATCCTTAGTTATTTCTGTATATTGTGATTTTTAGTGAGTTTTCTACAATTTGCTTCTACATTTTACAAATTCTCTATTATATTTTGATAAATTATTTAAATCCTCCAAAATTCAGTTTTTAATCTGTAAATGGATGATAACCATTGAACATTCATCATTGTTTTACAGATAAATAAGACAGGATTAGTGAAAAGGGAAAGAAAATGGAGTGAAATTCTGCAACAAATCACAGCCTTTCTGCAACCTAGAACTGAGATATCTAGAAAATAATAACTTGGCTAAAGAAAGAGTGAAACAGTTCTGGAACTAAAGAAGCAGTCAACAGGAAATATAGAAATCACAACAGAAAATGGAGAAACTGAGGATAATACTCAGAAAAAAGCAAAGCCATCTGGAACACTAAACCTGGCTTCTAGGAAAGGGGAATGTATTTCTTCAAGCTAAACTTGGAGATATTCTATATTCCCACTGAAAGCAAACAGATAATACTAGATCATGAAAAACTCACTGTTATTTTTTTTTTCACCAGAGATTGAACTCACAACCTTGCGTTTACCAGGCAAGTGCTTATTCACTGTTATCTTAAACTGTAAACATAGTGTGTGTTTGTACCCTCAAAATAATTTGTTCTACATGGTGAGTTAATTTTGGAGAAGAATTTCACCACAGAATTATCATATTTGGGAATTATATCATTAGGATCAATTTTGAGGGTCGGTTTATTATTTCAGACTGAGCTCAAGGAACCAGTTGGAGAGCTATCATACTTCAGGGATTCAGAGGTTATCTTACCACAGTGATGTTGTGGGTTAAGGTGAGACAGTTACAGAGAGATTAAAAGGTATTAAGAGTCCCTGTGAAAAGTTTCAAAACTGGTAAATTCATGTTGTGAAGAACATGATAGTCCCACCTTCTGTTGTGATAGCTAGAATGGTCACATGTGGTTTTACAAGTAGGCTAGGTCTGACCACCCCATCTGACTACTTACACAACAGAACTCAGTGGTTGGTTTGCTTTCTCCATCTGTCAACATGATCAGGAGATTTGGTCATTTGCCACATCCTGAGGTAAATGAACAGAGGGGCCTCTAAAGCAAATAGGGACTTAGACGATTCACAGCCCTCAAAGCTACTGAGGTATATCAGTTGCTTGGGAAGTACAGAAGAATAAAAAACTAAAGCAACTGCAGTGCATAGAACGCAGAGGCAGAAACTTCACCACTGAATAGCACTGTCCAGGATAAAGGACTCAGCATTCTCACAACAAAAAGTGGGTATAGAAAAACAGTAGGTCCTGGTTGCAACTCACTGTCCTTCCCCCATTACAATATCAAGATCCATAAAGAAACAGTGCAGCTAAACATCTTGACACAGAGGAATTTTGGGATTCATTTCCCTTTTTGTTTCATTGAGTTTTGAGTTTTTTAAACATTTTGTGCTTTTTTTCCTTTCTTCTGCTCTTTGCTTTCTTCTTTTCCTTCCTTTTTTAATCCTTTTTGTAAACTTCCTTTTTTCCTTTAAATTTCTATTTATTTTTTGCTTTCTTCATCCTTAACAATTATATTATTTGTACTACTAACCTCTAGCAATTTTCAGCCATTTAGTTTACTATAGACTATTTTTGCTGATTTATGTTGTTAGTTGTGTTGTACTTCTTTTTTATTAGATATTTAATGCATGTTAATTTTTTGTAATTCTTCCTATATTATTATTGCCAAACTCATTTCTATTGTTAATAGAGATATACTTTTCACTTCTATTGATTTTTTAGATGTGTCAATACTCATTTTCTATTTGATTCTTTTTTTTTTTTTTTTTTTTTTTTTTTTTTTTTT